>MJUU01013454.1:66316-80915 GCA_002080025.1 Modiolus philippinarum | reverse complement strand
TTTTATTTTCCCTAGTTTGTGTCCAGCTAATTACTGGATCAATCTCCATATTGCGTCCATCTAATTATTGTGTCAAGCTATTTCCTATATCCATACTCACTTTAAATTACTCTTTTTCAAATTTCAGTGGACGACATGCTGCGGTCGTATCATGCTGCGCTCGGCGTAGATCTTTATTTTTTTTTATAAAACTTGATAGCATATTAAAACTGACTGAAATAATCCAAAAGTTTCAGGTTTAGTTTTTCAAATTAGTTAGATAATATAATTAAAAACAAAACTTTAATTTTATCAAAATGTTGGAATTCTAAAAACAAAAAACAAAAACCAACCTCAGTATAGTTCAAGTATGAAGAATTCTTTCTAATCGCCCCTTAGGAAGCTAAATTGATCGGCAGATATAAATAATGCTTACTATTTCTATTGTTTAATTTTATGTATGTGAAAGAAATGAAGTATTTATATTATGCCATTAGAAATATAACCCGCAATGCACAAGGTCCGGATACATACTAGTGCCCACAATATTGAACTGGGAAACATATTTCATAACATCAGCAAAGGTTTTGATAACTTTTTCTCTTTTGCATGCCTTTGAATGAATTAGAAACACAAAATGTATTGAATATGATATGAATTAATTTTGACAGCTTATCCGTGGAAAAAACAACACTAAATATAGTTTTGATAGCAGTTAAATATCGGTAGAAGAATAACTTATCCGGCAAGCCATTTAAATAATACCTAAATCTGGTAAGTATATAATACTCTTAAGTTTTATCAATTTGACACAAAGAGTATGAAAACTGGAACGATCATACTGTATAGTCAAACTCTTATTTTCTTGTAGAGGAATTACATCATTTTTGTTCCACCCTAAGCAAACTGTTTTGTTATTGCTTTCTCACCTAATATCTCACTCAACAAACATCATATACTTTTGGGATGACTTCTGTTATTTATTAAATCTTAGTTTTACAGTTATAACTAAATAGTGGGTATAGCGGTTTGTTTTTCTTTTAAAATGTAAATGTAAAATATAATTTGAACAAAATGGGAATGGAATGATATTTGACATTCGGAATAGTTACATTTGAATTTCAAAGGAAGTGGTAAAATGTAAATAAAACTCGCAAGAAAAAAATATCTATAGTGCCAATAAATATATCTTCTTTTCTACTTTCAGCTCTTATGCTTACAAAATGAACTGCATAACTGAAGCCATCTTCAAAACTTTTAAATTGAGAATTACTGTTGCATATCACATTTTACAAATTCGTCCTTTGATGGAAATAAAAGTCATTCCAGATGAACCTCTTGTGGATGAAAAATTGAAGATAACTATTTCTGGGTTGAACCCAGGACAAAAAATAACAGTAAAATCATCAGTTACTGAAGTGAAAGCTACATTTTCTTCTTCCTCATGTTTCATATCTGATTCCGAAGGAAATGTTAATATACACAAACAACCATCCCTTAATGGAACCTATGTAGGTAAGAAAAGTATATTTTCTTCAAAATATTTTTACTTAAATCTAGTTAAATTTTAGAGATCTATTTTGTATTAATTTAGGACATTTTAAAATACAAAAGTACCCAAGTTGCAAAATGAACATAAATTTCGTTATGCTGTACACGTGTTTCAAGGAGTAACCTCTCATCAGCAGCATTAGAATCAAATAATATGGAAAGCAATAAACCAAAAGCAGTCAAAAAAGAAGTACTCATTACAAAAAAAATATCGAAATAGGAGGCCAAATCAAGTACAAAGGAATTTCAACGCGTGTCATACACTGAATGAATCCACAGTGCATTTAAAGAGTTATAATTTTATTAGAAACAGTAACCTTCTATAAAACGCAAGGTAAATTTATCATGTCAGACACGTTTGTCTACTGGGCTGGTGAATACGATTGGGGAACTCTGAGTTGTATTTGAATTACTGTACATATAATTTACTTCTTTTTAATTCACCATAACATTTACTTGTACCTTTGTGTAACAGTAATACAAGCAAATAGTTGATTATGTTCAGCTCAACGATGTCCTTTTAATGTTCGTATAAAACTTTCGACAGACGGGGCATGGAAGATATTTTTTTTTTCAATGTGTGGTTAAATCTAAACCGAGGATTAAATTTGGCAAACATGGGTTTAAATTTAACCGTCAGATATAACTAACGGTAAAAATATTAAATCCATTGCTAAATTTTGCTAAATTGACCAAGATTAAGATTATAACCAAGAGGTGCATGTGTTATGTTCAGTTTAAACAAGGTGTGGGGAAAAGGTGTAATTACAAGAAATTTTGGTCAAGTTTAACATTTAACCATGGATTACACAACAGTAGTATATAGGGACAGTTCACCGCGCATTTGTGGTGGTGGATGTGGTTGATCACCTGAAGCGATGTCACCGGAACTGTCGTAAACGGTAAGTGACGCGACCGGAAGCGGAAATCACGCGACTGGAACACGAAGTGTTTGGGTTGCGCATGGCAACCAGAAGTGGCAATGTTTGAGCCCTATTCGGCCATTTTAACCGGAAATGACGTGTTGGAACAACACGTGACCCTGCAGGGTCTTGTTTGACCTAAGTCTATGACGCATGTGCAACCGGAAGTGGATGTCCCTAGCTGTAGACTGAAGGTGGGTGTTGTTGTCCTGTAGGCCGCAATTTTTGCTGCTGCTGCTGTTGGTAAGGGGTTAGGTCTGTCTGCTGCTTCTAGCTCAGTAAGCACGAAAGCTAAAAGTATACTCGTGAGCGTATCTAAGATAGAACTAATCATGGTAAGGTTTGAAAATGTAATAAGACATTCAATAAGGAATATCATTTAGATAATATTATTGCAACGTTAAAACGGATGTGTTTTAGGGAAAAAATGAATTGAAGGTGTACAGAATACTGAACAATCAAATGCCAGTTCAGCGACTGTAAGAAGAAGACGACAATAATTCTAGAGAGGTTTGGAATTATACTATAGATAAGAGATAGTCAGCTACAGTATTGGAAAGTTGTCCACTATCGATCGGAGACAACGAATATATGTCAAGGATATACCAAAGACAGTTGGGATAGGGAGGAAGGGGAAATGCGGCCTATAACTATACAGTTATAGCGAGACGAAGGGGGAAATGCGGCCTATAACTACACAGTTATAGCCAGTCACAAGCCTTGTGAAGCGCAGAGTGACCCTTCATTAGTTGACAAAATAATGCCTTGATTCACATGAAATTCAGATTTTGCTTTTTTTTTTCTTTTCTAAGCTAGGGGCAGCAGACAGACCTATCCCCCTACGGACAACAGCAGCAGCAGCAATATAGTGAAATGAGCACGCGAACACAACAAAAAACGAACTCGTAAGTCATGTTAGCATACTCGTGAACATAAACATCAATTCGTGATGAAAGTTATCTCCCTTTGATGAACGCGGAAGTGATAGAAGACACCCTCAAATATACAACAACTTCCGAAAACATCCGAACGACCACAGCCGAGTCGTTCCGACTTGGAAACATAACCGACTTCTGGTAAAAATGGCGGCCTACAGGACAAAAACACCCACTTCCCGTCTACATCTAGGGACCCACCCACTTCCGTCATGGACTAAGGTCATCCCAGACCCCTGCAGGGTCACGTGTTGTTCCAACACGTCATTTCCGGTTAAAATGGCCAAAGATGACTTCAAACAGGGCCACTTCCGTTCGTGCATGCACAACCCAAACACTTCGTGTTCCAGTCACGTGCATTCCGATAACGTCACTTCCGATGACGTCACTACGTCACTTCAGGTGATCCACCACAGCCATCACCACAAATGCGCGGTGAACTGTCCCTAAATACTACTCATAACAACGGATATGGAATAAACAACGTTCAACAAATAACAAAATACCGAAATTACTGTTGCTGTACTTTCTGCTTTTTCCAATTCGACAAGTTATCCAGAAATCGAAAAATGAATGAAGTCTTATAAATAACAATTAATCATCAAATAATACACAATCCAGGATAATTAGCTTACGTTGCGATTTGTGGGGTTTTCAACTTCTTTTTTTTTAGAGAAACAAAATATTATAAGTAGATTTAGATAGCTGTCAGAAATGGGAGGGTAAAAAAAGTCAAACTCTTACCTAAATTACATATTTTTTTTTTCAGGATAACATAACTTTCGAAATTGCTATTGTTAATTTGTATTTTGGTGTACGCTCTACCAGCAATACTTCGATTTTTTGAAACGATGAATTACTTCTGTATTTAGAACTCTGATTTCTTCACACCGAAAGTGTGCAGGTATCAAGAAGTTACCAGTACATTAATTAAGGTTTATGGTTTTTGTTATAAAGTATACCAGTCGATTCTGCAACACGCCGAAGTCATACTTCACAAAATGTTTTTAATTCGTAGTTTTTGAACAAATTTTATCATAAGTAATTCAATTTTTTTAACATTGTGAGCAAGAAGGAAAATTATAGTAAAAAACACAATAACAAGCTTTCGAAATCAAGATAAAAAATGCATAACTTCTAAAACGCAATACCCCGATTGTGAATAGCATAGTCTTATTTTTGATCAACTTTCGCATATTTTGTAAATAGTAGCCTACTTGCCAAATGCTTCTTATATCGACAGATTAAGACAGACGTCTACAGCTAGCCAAACGCAATTTGGGTCCTTGAAAATGTTCGATTTACCGAACATACTTATATTACGGCATTTCTAATTTGCTGCAGATATCAGAATCAGTGATGTCATCGGTAGAATATCATCGGTAGAATATCATGTGACAGGATCTTAACCAATGATATTATTTAAATAAAATCATTATGTAATAAATCTTTTAAATGTCGATGACAGGGCTTTCATATTTCACAACTATTTTTTTTTGTGATTAAACGTTTCAATCCATATCATGATATTTTGATCTAATGACTCTGACGTTAACATGTGACATACTGTTTAATAATATTGGTAATATATTTTGAATGGTATGGCTGCTTTATTTCACTTGTGTACTCCTTGTGACAGAACCTTTTAGTTGGCAACTAAACACTTTTCACCAGGAACTTTACTTTCGTCATTGTTCGTATGTGAACATATTTGTAGAAAACCGTTCTTTGGTAAAAGAAAAATCAAATACAATCCATTTAAACACAACGTCGAGAACTATTTTAATTACAAACTCTTAAATTATTTTGCGAGAGGATATGGTGTAAATGAACATAAGACCATAACAAATATGCTTGTTTCAACTGCAATTAAATTTGATGAAGCTGTATGGCCATTTCGGAAAATAATTCCTCATCAGAAGCACTAGAATCCAAACTTAGGAAATCTACGATTTCAAAATAAAATGCTTATAATGCATAAAACCAAACTAAATTTAGCGTATGTTCTTGCATACCAATTAAAAGGTTATGCAAGTATAAAACTAGTAACTAGTGCTTTGTTTGAGAAGGTGACAACCTTTCCCGATAAACAGGACGGGAACATTAAGTTTAAGGTTTAATATATGTCATTTTTAGGCATTAATAAAGACAGCGAAAATCTTGCCTTCCAGTCCGAATGTCCGTTGGTTTATTATTATTGCATCACAGATACATATTACTTGACATTTTTCATCTTATATTTTAGCTTATTGCCTTAAATAACTATATTCTCTCAAATATGAGGAGCAGTTAATATATGAAAAATAAAATGATCTAAGCGATTTAGCATTTCGTAGACATTAACACATCATAAACCGTGAAAATTACGTAAACCTTGTTTGGACCGAACAATAGTATTATACCGTGGATATTTTCGAAGAATATTGAAACTACATCGGCAGCCCAAACGATAACTATTACCTTTTGAGTTACATTTTCAGGAGTTGATAGTATGGGACCATTTTGGAGTATGATGCCAGAACAAAAAGGTAACAGATACATTAAACGTGACGTCACTACTCCACAGGTTATGAATTTTGATGTATATGATGGACATCATTCCTGGACTGAATGTCAAAATACGAAATTATATCCGGTTATTTCCAAAGAATTTAATAGATGGTTCATGCACAAAAATGTCGCCAGAGAGGAAGTAAGATGTGGACATCTCAGGGGTACATTATTTTCTCCGAAAGGTACATATTTATATATTTTTTAATTACGTTATTAATTTTTTTTATGTTACGTTTAGAGGGACCCTCAGGAGTTCAATTTGCATGCGCACCATCGAATCTAGCCTGGAATAGAAGTTCCAATTGGGTTCCAGCCAATTTATGTGAATATTTGTCTACATTTTGCACGTTATTTAATTAAATTTCAAGAAAAATGGTAGGGTTTCCTACCGACCTGGAACCCCTCTTAATCCGCGTCTATCTCCAGGAAAATGTTGACGTCCTCTTCAGCTGAGAAATTATGCAGGGTGAGATCACAAAACTCTGCATAGAGATGAATACACTAGCAGATATGTTATGATTTTGTTTGGTAATTTTGATTTTTTCGCGATCTTGACAGTCTTAACACTATTTTGTTAAGACAGTGCAAAATATTCTGTCCTATTTCAAGATAATTACTTTCAAGGACGATCAAGAACCGTCCAGTTTATCAAAATCAAACAAGGTAACTGCGTTCAAGGGCGATCGAGAGTGTTAAGTCTGTCAAGATCATACAAGATCAAATTTTGAACTTGTTTGATTTTAACAACTTTACTCCTCTTGATCATACCTGAACGCAATAAACAAGTGGATCTTATTTGGTCATCTTAACTATCTTAACATGTCTTGATCGTCCTTGAAATCAGTTATCTTAGACACCAACTTAAAATCTTACACTGTCTTAACAACAATTATGGGGTAAGCCTGTCAAGATCGTGTTGAGAAGATTGAGGTTTAGACGAAAGATGACTAACGAAATGATAATCAACGGACGAAGTACCTCCTCTTCTCCTATTGATCTAGGGAACGATTTGCTACCTAGTAATTGTGTCTTTGAACGTGATATCTACAGCATGTTTTTTTTTCTCTTTTTTAAGGAAAATCACATTCTATGATTTTTGCGAGTTTAAAGTACTCATTTTTGCTTGGAACATTGATCAGAAGATAATAACAATTCAAACAAACTGATTGTAAGAAAATTTCTGTTTTCTTTTAACGAACTATTACTGTCAGCCACAAAATTAGTTTTACACTATGCAGTTTTAATAATACATGCATTGAACAACTTCTGAATCCTGATATAATTATAATGAAAATTCGTTGAAGAGATCGTTTTAAAAGGGTTATTAAATGGTTTGTTTTGAAATATTGCTGCTACATTCTAGATAAGCGTTTTCCGCTCAGGTTAGCATCTTATTCGTTTAAGGTAAAGGTCCGTTTCCTGGAGTGATTGATATGTTTGGAGGTGCAGGAGGTTTGATAGAAATGCGTGCTGCACTTCTGGCATCAAGAGGATTTATCACATATGCCCTGCCTTATTTTCGCTTTGAAGACCTGCCTAAATCTTTTGCAGAAATTAATTTCGATTATTTGAAGGTATGTATGAATATAGTTAGATACAAATAGATAACAACACCGAACTGACAAAATGCATGAACGCCAAGGGAATGTTTCCTGATGAATGGGACTTGAAGATGCATTTTAGATTAAATAAAAACCTCATTTGAACAGATGAACATAAGAAAATATAACAATATCGAACAAATCAATTGCTTTTATTGTAGCAAATTTATAACATGTCCCTGTTGCTATGTTAAACATTGACTCCAAATAAACTTTTTCCGTTCAAGTGTCATATTCAATATCTTGCATGGACAGTATTATTCCTACTTCTGCTGCTGCTTAGGGGGTGTTTCTTTCATAATTGATTTCGTTATGCAAAAGCTAGCACTAATTATATGGATTTTTTGCATTGGGCATAGTTATCTCCGTGACCGCCTTATTAACCAGGGCTTCAAAAAATTCCATCCCATACGATAAGTAAAGTTTTAAATAGATATCAGTCCTTTGTAGAAAACTTTTTGAAGTTTCGGTCTGAACTGTAGTTTAAAATTATTTGTACTTAGTAATGGGATGACCCATTTTTTTATTGTCTACAACCATTCTATAACAATTGTTGTGTAGTTGCTACCGGACACTACTGAAATAAAGAGGGAGGTTTGGCGCGCCATAAAACCCGGCTAACCAGCCATTCTTTTGAAATGCCTAAACCAATTCAGGACCATTATGAACAGCAACAATATCTTCCTTCACATCTATGGGTTGTATGATACATACATTTGTACCTCCAATTTTTCCAAAAAAAATCCATTTGACATGTTATAACAAGGTACATAAAGGACAAATAAATAGACAGATGGACAAGATACCTGAATATCTCCAGAGTCCGTTTACAGGACGGTGAAAAGGGAAAAAAATGTTAAAGAATTCACCTCAAATTTCTTGTAGAAGTATTGTTTATTACAAACTCTTTTCTATGCAACACTGATTGTCATCATTTTAGAATACAGTGGATTGGTTTAGCACCCATCCGATGGTTAATAAGAATTCTATTGGAATAACTGCAGTTTCAAAGGGAGGAGAGCTAGGTTTAATGTTAGCAATAAAATGTCCACAGGTAAGTAAGTGGGGTTTGTACAAATTTTAATACTCCAACAAAAACAGATGATTACTCTATAACATAACACAAACAATCCGAATTTATTTACTGTTTGGCATTTTATTGTTGATCTTTACCCCGTTAATATACAATAAAGTGAGCAACAATAATCAGATCACTTTTAAAACAGAAAAGATAGTCGTCACCACTTCCAGAAGTTTTTTTCTGCTTATATCGAAGATATATCGCTGATTTTAGAATTTTCCCATTATCCCTTTTTGTTTCGCTATTCGTTTGCCGATGTATCGCTCAATTCAACGATTAAACCATGCCCTTTGATACTCACAGACTGAGACTGTGTTAAAAATATTGTCAACCCATGATCTACAGAAATATCATTACCTGTTTGATGTGGAGCGAGTTTGATCAACTACAACAGTATCTACGTTGTAACAGTAGCAAGATCTAACTCACTTTTGATAACCGAAGCTTAGGCATTGTTGTTAAATGCGCAAGTTTTATCAAACAAAAGAAACTTGTCACTTTAGAATCGTCGAACTACAGTTTCGATGGGTTTCATGGGTCACTCCTTATTCCTATTCGAATTTCTCCCGAAGGAACCAAATTAACAAGACTGGATATTACTGATCGAACTCGCTTGTACATAAAACCCTCAATCAGAAACTTAAAATTGAATGTGTTTGGCATTAAATAGGTCAATAAAAATATTTAAAATCCATGTACATAATGCTTTCTGATATCAAAACGATGAAATTAATTAGCAGTATATGAAAACGATGAAATCAATTAGCATAATGAAAACTTATTACAAAGTCGTTCTTAGGGAAACAGAAGTTGATTGAGGTATGGTATTACCATAGTAGATCTGTGAAGTATAAAAAAGAAAATTCTAGTTAATTTTTAGTCATTGATTAGTTAGAGTTTAACGTCCAGTGAGCAATATTTTAGCTATATCAGGACGAGAACAAGTTAATCAATTCCAAAGATATACGCAACAGAAGAAAGAAACAAAAGTGGAAGGGACAACCGGAAGAACGAGTTTTGATTGCCACTTGAAAGGGAGAGAAGTTAGATGAGGCAGGAAATTTAACCCTCTATACAAGACCCAGTGACTCTGCTCTCTTTAGGCAATATGGAAGGTGTCTTTGTAATGCAATTTGGCTACAATGGTTTGCGGTCAGGCTTTCCGTATTATAACGTTACTACCCCGCTTATACAGGACATTCCTATTAACTAATTGGGTACACGCCCCGCAGCCCTGTAGCTGGAGCCCCTGAAAACAGATTTAGGTGCCGGGTAATATGTTTGGACAATTTTTCTTCGCTGTAGAGTAATCAAAACTTTTGAAGACAAAAAGGATGTTATAATTATAGAGAATATGGGGAAGGGAACTATAGCATAATGTTTAACAGGGGCAAAAGAATCTATTAAACTATTCTATTAAACAATTAAATAACGAAATTGCAAAACCTGATAAATATGTTCAACTCACTTTTAAAAATTCTGTGGGCAAAATGTTTCACAGAATCTTCAGTGACAAATTTGAAAACTACTATATAAGAAGACACTTTTCCAAAATGATTTGCTGTTAAGTAAAATAACTTTTACAAGTTGTATTTTCTAAACATTTTACAGTAACTATAATACTATGTTAATATTTCATTACAGGTAAAAGCAGTGGTAAATATCAATGGTCATCCATTTTGTTCTTTTTATCCTATTCCTCCGTTTATAGATCACGTAGAGTAAGTATATAAAAGTATTTCTTATTTTAAGTTATTAGTATATATTCATTTACTTAAGTATGTTGGAATTGAGAGTAGATTTCTGTTAATGGCAGTTAACTTCAAGCATGTTGCAACAAAACGCACACAAAAATAACTGATCTTGAAAGATGCTCCTTTTTAAAAAAATTATATCTAAATGTATTCAAAGATGAACGCAGTACATGAGTATTGTATCTAGTTCATATGTGTATAAAAATGTACCTTTGGTTTATCGGTTGATTCATACGTAAAATATTTTGCTTTATTGCACCAAATTTTCTTCTCGTCAAGACTCAAATAACTCATAAAAGGTCAGTATACACTAGACTGTAGATGTTTTTTAAAAAAAGAAAAGGAATGCCCCTACCCTTTTTGAATCGTCCGGGAGAGACCTTTCCCAGCGTTTATCAAAGTTTAAATATCATCATACAGTGCTTATTATTACAGAACTATCAAATTTGGTGGATATTGCACGCATAAACGCTTACGGTAATTCTTTGATAAACATACCACGAAAACTTTTTGCAATGTTATTTTATTTGGAGTTTTTGGGTCAGGGAAAACGTGTAAATTTTCCAAGAAAAATCAGGGATTACATGTAATCACTGGTAAAATTTAGGGATTACACGTAATCCCAAAGCAATTTAGTGATTACATGTATTCCCTGATTTTTTAGTGATTACACTTAACCCCTGATTACACAGATTCCCTGTAACATATATATCGTAAAGATATTTTAGCTTTAGTTTCTTTTCCAGTGCTTAAGGGAGTACGAGCCTCAGATTTCAGAAGCATTCTATATCCTCGGGTTTTATCCATTCAAACAGTGCGAAAATTTTTTGCACATGGATCACATTTTCTTGGTCATAAGTCACTTCAAAAATACATAAAATAGACTGTGTTAAAAATTTAATCAACTTCCAATTATAATTTCACATATTTAAAGGCCTATAAACATCTTATGTAAATTGAAGGAAAACTCTAGAGAGATCTGTTTCCCGCCAAAATTTTGACGTCTTATATCTCAAAAATTCTTACATGGATTTTCAAAATTTTTTGCTCAAGTTGTTCCATCAGATGTGCTCTTCAAGACAAAAGGTCAGAATTTCAATTCTAAATACAAAATTTTCCAGACTCGTACTCCCTTAATTCATTTATAGTATCAATTTTCTTGATTTTCTAGTGCGTTTGATAGAAAGTGGTTGTTTTGGAAAAGTAATGTCTTTTTTTTATTAATGCCGTACTGTTTAATTAAGAATTCATTCTGTACGATGATTTTGTCTTTTCGATATTTCATTTCCTGTTCTTGAACAGAAATATTCCTACATCTTTTGCACAACGCGTCTTTATTTCACAGCTCAATCTATTTTGTAATGCCTGCAGTTTGTACAGTGATTTTTGTCAACATGTTATGTTCAACTTCTGTTTCAATTATCACTACAAAAGTTTTTCTAACCGAATTTACAAACACGTTCTACTGACTTCACACTAAGCCTTTCATTAATTGGCAACGTGTCGAGCAGACCATCATCATATCCTCCTAGAGCACTTGATATCTCCTTTATTGTGGGAAGGATTTAACACTGCTTTAGTTTTATGGTGTTCTTGTTTAATTGGTATTGTCTATTTCTATGTTACATCTAAATAGCTGTGTTTTGAGGTTTTTATTCAACCTTTTCCCCTTTTATATCTTTTTGCTTCGGTATTAATTTTACGATGTATTCAAGATTTTGATAATAACCTTATAATTACAGTTAGACCAGGAAAGCCTGAACTTTTAAAGCATTACAATCATTTTGACAGTTAAGACTTTCCTACACTTTATAACCCCTCCACATAATTTGATAAAATCCAAATTGGGACAACTAACTGAGATATTGTTCATTGGGTTCAAATCTTCAAATCACAGTCTTGTCGATCGTTACGGGATACTGTGTATTCATTTCAATTCGTGGGTATCAATTTTCGTGGGTAGAGAAAAAAGACATTTCGTGGTGAACGTAAATTCGTGGATTTCCACTTGTTCCAAATTTTTTTTTTTAATTTAAACTAATAAGAATAGAAAATCTAAAATTCATGGCTCAAGTACCATCAGTATTGATGTCAAAACACCACAACTTAGAATTGTACCTGTAATTAAAGTGTCACCTGTAATTAACAATTCATAGTAATGTGTAGATATTATGTAATTAGGTAATCATCTGACATAACCTTACTCAATTCGTTATTTATAAATAGAGACCTGTATTGATTGCAAAATAAACATATCCTTTTCAGTAGAACATTATCAAAATTATAAAAGGTTAATTAATGATATCTTATCAAAACTAATTTGAGATGGTTCTTGTCCAAACTTCTCAACTGGAAATCAACACTTTAACGTAATTAAAAAACAAAACAAGAAGCATGTTGCCGCTAATTTGTAATTTGGGAAACACTTCAAAATAAAGCATTTGAACTTATTTTGCTGCTATTAAAGGTTCAAGAGAATGTATATCTAACCTTTTGATATATCAGGTTGTGTGGGGCTCAGGTACAAGTGCAAGGTTTATGGCCTTCGTTGATCAGGTCCTTCATTATATTCGTTCACTTGTGTTTGAAGCTTGCACAAGAAAATTTTATTTCGTTGAGTATTTGAATTCGTGGTTTGAGGACACCTACGAAAACCACGAAAATTGGTACCCCACGAATAAAAATGAATTCACAGTATCTGTTTCCCAGATGACAACAGATCTATCCCTCTACAACTAAAGTTTGTTTTTACGACTTTCCTACTGGAGTAGACATGTTCAACACGGCGGGTGTCTTATAAGAAGAAGGAGATGCTTACTCTACCGGTACACCTGATCTCGCCCATAGTTTTTATTGGGTCCGTGTTGTTCATCTATATGTGTGTCTTCATTTTTCTTTTTTGTCCCGTACTCAAGTGGTGACCTTGTTTCTAAGTGTTTCCGATGTTGCAATTGTCCATGGATTGTACGTTCTTTGACTGACGGTTCGGTTCTCACTTACCTTTCTTAGATTTCGTGGTTAGTTGATATCATAAATTAAGTTCCCAACAAAATACATTTTGCCTTCTAACTTTAATACCTAGAACTCTTAACCACGAATTTAATAAACCATTTATCAAAACCATGAAAATTGATGTCCTCACACCAGCGAAGAACATAGTCTAATATTGGAAGATCACATTTTCCCTCATTCTGAAATCACTGAACCAAATTCAACGAAACTTCACAGGAATGAAAGGTCCTAAATAAAGATTGCGCCTTTTTCTTTGATTCGAAAAGAAAATTGCTGCCAGAACAGTTTAGCAATATTCTCTATGGGAAAGCACAATTTTCATATCATCAGCTCTGAAAGTATTGAAGCAAGTGTAATTACACTGTACTGGAATGATGTAGGGAAGGTTCTTGACAAAAAAATTGCTTATTTTACTCCGATTGGACAAAAGGCATGGCCGACGGCGCAGAACAAAGTTTTACATTTAACCTTTTTATAAAGACCTGCTTTGAAATGTGTAATATTTTACGAAAGTATATGGAGTAAATGAACATGAGACCATAACACATATGATAACTCAAACTGCAATAATTTAATGAGCTGCATGGCCATTTCGGAAATTAATTCCTCATCAGCAGCACTAGAATCCAAACAAAGGAAATCCATAATTTTGAAAAATGTTTAAAGTGCACAAAACCAAACGAAATCCGAATAATCAGTTATATCAAATATAGCTAAGGACAAAACTACGATGGAAGGAGTTAATCCTTCGGTTTTAGAATTTACATAAATTTAGATAATAGTAATTGAACAAAGTGTACAAATGAGCTATTATCTCATGTACAAGTTCACCATATCTAAGAAAAATAAAGAGCATACATCTCTACCACGGGGAATTGTTTTACCAACTCCACACTGCAATAAAAGACAAACTCCTGTATTAAATATTTTACGAAAGGATATGGAGTAAATGAACATGAGACCATAACACATTTGATAACTCAAACTGCAATAATTTAATGAGCTGCATGGCAATTTCGGAAATTAATTCCTCATCAGCAGCACTAGAATCCAAACAAAGGAAATCCATAACACATAATTTTTTTTATACCCCCCGCTTTAGCGGGCGGTATATAGTGATCATGGTGTCTGTCCGTCCGTCCGTCCTTCCGTCCGTTCGTTCGTCCGTCCGCCATAGGGTACCTACTTTGTGGCAACAACTCCTCCTAGA
>MJUU01013454.1:12966-65451 GCA_002080025.1 Modiolus philippinarum | reverse complement strand
GGGGGGGGATTTTGCTCTTTGCCATAGGGGTACATACTTTGTGGCAACAACTCCTCCAAGACCACTTGGTGAAATTCAATGAAACTTATATAGAATGATCAGTAGATATTGCCATTGTGCACTATATATTTAAAATTTTAATTTGATTTTTTTTTGGGGGGGTTATCTTTGCCATAGGGGTACATACTTTGTGGCAACAACTCCTCCTAGACTATTTGATGAAATTCAATGAAACTTTTACAGAATATTCAGTAGATATTGCCATTGTGCACTAGCTATTTAAAATTTTTATTTGATCTTGATTTTGTTTTTTTCTTGTAAAAAGGGGGGGTGTGACTCACTGACATCAGGGTACATACTTTGTGGCAACTTCTCCTCCTAGACCACTTGGTGAAATTCAATGAAACTTTTACAGAATGTTCAGTAGATACTGCCATTATGCACCAGCTATTTAACATTTTTATTTGACTTTGATTATTTTTTTTTGGGGGGGGAAGGGTTACATATGGAATCAAATGGGGGAGCGGGGGTATGTTTTTGTGAGCTGTGCTCACAGTTATTCTAGTTGTCTTTTGTAAGCATTTTGTCAGGTGTTGTGTACAGGCTCAGAAAGAGCCTTGAGTTGTTTTTCCTTCAAGATAGTGGTCTATAAGTTCGCAATCTGCCTGTAATAGGTACACTCATATGTACACTTTGTTCAATTACTATTATCTAAATTTTTGAAGAATTCACGCCCTCCATCGTAGTTTTGTCCTTAGCTATATTTGATTTTACTGATTATTCGGATTTGTATGGTATTATGCATTTTAAACATTTTTTGAAATTATGGATTTCCTTTGTTTGGATTCTAGTGCTGCTGATGAGGTATAAATTTCCGAAATGGCCATACAGCTCATTAAAATTATTATAGTTGGAGTTAACATATGTGTTATGATCTCATGTTCATTTACTCCATATCCTTTCGTAAAATATTACTTGTATGTTAAGGAAACATATTGTGTCTGCTCCGTTTTTTTTAATCTTTTTAAATCTCGTCCAGAAACTATTGAATCACACTTTATTAAACTTCACAGGAATGTTTTCCTTTATGAGTAGATGTACACGCAGCTTTCGATATTTTCGAAAGGCGGGAAAATTGTAAGTGCACCGATTTGGATGAATTTTTACAGGATGCTTGTCTGCATATTTAAAAGATGGTTTTAGCTTAAAAATTTTCAAAATTGTGGCAGTTGCAATGGAAACGGAAAAAAGCATGAAATTTCAGGTGCTCTGATTTAAGTTTTCTGGCTTGCAAAGAATCTCAAAATACCGAACTTAGTGATTTATAGAAATGCTTTTTTGCCAAAAAAGTTTTCAAAATGACAGCGTTGCATTGAAACGGAAAAAGGGCGGGAAAATTCAGTGTGCTTGAATTGGATGAAATTTAACAGGATTGTTGTCTATCATGTGTAAAATGAATTTCTCGTCTCAGTTTTTCCATGAAAGCTACTGTTGCCATGGAAACTGTGTGGAAACCATTAACAGTGTTCGTTTTGGTGACATCTTTATTAGTACTTATACTATAGCGTGTCGGAATAGAGAAATTGGAGATTTGTGTGACTATAAATCTGTTTAACCCTACCACTGATTTTTGCTGGTGTCGTAACACGTCCGATTATACCAAGTTCTTTGTTGTTAACGTCTTTTGTCTTTCATTTGTGTTTACATTATGCAGTTCCATTATTACGGAAGCCCATGTAGAACCTATCAAAAATATTTTTGAATTCGATATAACGAATTCTAGATTTTGTTATAACGGATTGAATTCGTAAAACAAATTGTTAAATTCGTTTAAACAAATTGTTGAATTCATTTAAACGATTTCGGTAATTTGTTATTACGAATTCTTTAATCTGTTATAATGAATTAAATTCGTTATAACAAATATTGTAAAATTTGTTATAACGAATTCCAAAAATTGTTATAGCGAGTTAATGGGCTTCTGCACATAATGGTTTTTGGTATGTGATTTTAATTTTCGGCATTGTAGGTATTTTCTGTTATATTTTCTTTTTAGGTATATGTTAGTCAGTGCTAAATCAAGCACTTCCGGGATTTATTTGGAAGATTCGGAATTTAACAAATACTATAATAAATATTACTTGTTTTAGGTGTAATTACAGTAAATGTGAATCAACAGAGGATGGATATAAGTTATTAAATTCCTTTGATGATAGTTTTACAAGTGCAAAAATCCTCAAAGTAAGTCTCCTTCCTTACGCTTTGGGTCTTTTGTTGTTCATTGTTTCTGACCTTAAGAGTCTACTGGTGTTTATTGTGGAACCAGTTTGAAATTTCAGCAATCTGTGCGTGCGATTTAGAAAATCAACTGGTATAACTTTTGAGCAACATATATTGCCAGAAATCTGTGGAGAGTTGCTATTTTCATTTAAACTACAAATCAAGGTCCTTCTGAATTGTCCAATAATACTACTCTATACCGAAAAGTCATGGTGTATGGAGGTTTTAACTTTGATCTTTTTATGTAAAAAGGACTGCTTTTATGGTCCAGTAAAGAAGTCTTTTAGAAATTAATTTATACTTCTTACACATCAAAGTATCATTAAAGGTGACCCCACGTGCACCAAAGTTAGTCACAGTTGTTTTAGGTAATTAAGATATTTAATATATTTCAATACTGCACAAGACATATACTTATCATAGTCTATATCTAAATTAATATTAATTGCCATCTTGGAAAAAAATGATATTATTCCATTATATATTTTGTAACTTTAGTAATAGCTTATTTTCATTGGCCAATACCACCACACGAAACTTTGAACAAAACATCATGTCTCCCTATGAACGTCTTGTCCAAATATCACATTTTATCATATTCCACTCTGAACGTTGTGTCTAAAATATCATATTCATTCGAAATTCTTTAGAGTTTAAACAAATCCTCGCTAAATGATATCGATGACTAGGATGATCACAATAAAAACAAAACGTCATTGAGCTAGAGTGCTTGTTTTACATTGGCGGATCAAAAGCGGGAGGGTTCCGGGGATTAGAACAGTCCCCCCTGTTCTATTGTTGTTTCCTTAATTTCGTGCAAAGGCAAAGGATGAGTGGCAATAAGACCCATATTTGGCCCCAAAAATCAAGTTGTTTAAAATAGTATGATATTTATAAGAAATATTAACTATTACATCTGGCTACAAAGAAAACATATAATAATACGAATTCCTTTCATTTTTACGTTATTGTGACATCACAAGGAGCCGTCTTTTTGAAAGAAAATCAGAAAATCTGCAATTTTGAATGTTCTCAAAGGAAATTTCCTTTAAGTGAACATGGGGCATATGCAAACAACAACTTCAAACTTTCAGAAATGATGTATTTCACCATTTTACACATTTTGACTAAATATGAAGTTGTTATTCAGATGCGCCCACATTTTTTAAAGCACAAAGATGTGTAAAACACAGCAAAAATCTGTGAAATTCTGACGATTTCAAAAAATATAGCTTTTGAGTTAACTGATTATCATGAGAATCAAACTGATATGGAAAAAAGCTTCATCATTTTCCTTAAGCCCTATATTTGTTCAATGTTTCAGCAACAAAAGACATCTGTTTGTATAGTTTTAGTTTCATGGTAAATCTTGGGCCAAAAATGGGTCTTACTGCCACTCATCCTTTAGGCAAACTGCCAAACAATAGCAAACTGGTTTTTGCCACTTTTTGTCAATTTATGTCTGAATTCTGAACAAACATTTACCCTTTTTCAGAAAATGGAGACCAGTTCCTGCAATCCCCTCTGAATCCGCTAATGATTTGTACATTTTAAATGGAGTAGTCAAATAGAATATTTATTTCCGATGGCTTCCCTCGGGTAAACAAATCTTCATATTTCCTTCATGTTGGGGAAATAAATTTATATTGTACTAACCATATATATTTGTACATGTGATGTGTGTAGTGAATTGGTAAGCTGTGTTGTAACATCAAGAAATTTGTAAGCTTATGTGTTTTGCTCAAAAGTAACGATTGATTCACAGGTATAAGCTGAAACTTGATACTGTATGTTTCTCTAATGACCTTTTAGATATGGGAATCTGATGCAAAAGTTTTGTATATCGTTGGGGAAGATGATCAGTCATTGCATCCAAAGTTTTCACAAGAATTATACAATTGTTATCCAGAGAACAAAAGACAGAATTTGATAATAAAAAGATATCCTGATGCTGGACATTTAGTTGAACCTCCATATAATCCAATTTGTGTCTCTGCAATGAGTTTAGCTTTTGGTAAGTGCTTTCTATTGTTCTGTATTTGTGTACAATTTTATGGAAGAATGGCAGTAGAGTTCCGAAGTAACAAAGCACAAGGTTACATAAATCAAAGTCTAGAGACAAGGTAAAAGGAAGAACACCAGAAGACGGAAGACCAAAGACACTTCACACCAACAAAATACAAAAACACTGCAAATTCAACACTATAAACTAAGGGACTAACACTGTGAACTCTCAAAAAACAGAGTGACATCAGGTGCTCCGGAAGGCTAAGCATGTCCTGCCCTGTATACGGTACCCTTCACACAGTCAGTGAGGCATTTATGGGTTTTAAATATCTGTTTGATAGCTTATTGATTAATGTCACTTTCTAATCCGTAGACAAAACCAATTAAAATCCATGGTGCATGTTACTTCTCTGACCCTCAAACAGAACCAAGGTAAGCTTCTGTAAATCTCTTTTGTATTCAGACAATAACAATGACAAATTAGTACCACAAACATCACTAGCGAAGACAAAACTAAAATGTTCTTTATATGTGCTGAATAAGGAAAATAAGGAAGTGATATACATGTATATTGTCGAAGCCCCTTTTTACCCTAGTCTTCACAAAATGATAAGTGAACTGCACACCCTGAATAGTCTTTAGAATATATTTTCGTTAATATGTTTGAATTTTGGTTGTAACGCACAAATATTTTGCAGTCTGTTAAGCCAACCTTTATAATTTCAAAGAAATATATATTAAGAGAAAAATGCTAACACGCAGTTTTCAACAGAATAGTACAAGGAACAAAAGACATTCTGACTATCAAACACGAGAATAAAAAAAATAACATAGAACAAGCAAAAAATACTACAGGAGAGTAAACTTATGTTTTCTTTATTATATTAAACATAGGTTTAACTAGATTTGTTGACCACCAAACAATACTTATGTGTCTTAATTTTTTGTCTTAGCGATTATTTTTGACTGGTTTAATTGAAACAGTTTCAAACTTTGTACACAGACTACCATCTGAAGTTATATGCCTTCAATTGGCCACTTTTTTGCATTATAAATGGAGGATTCAGTATCTTTAATACATTATGTTTGTATATTAAATCAAACTCATTAGATGATCAGGATTACATCTTTCTTAAAATCAGTCACATATAAAATTACATGTATGTGCGCCTTATATGCCACCTTCTAAACTATATTGTCTCTTTATTTATTTATAGGCGTACATGTATTATTTGGTGGAGTAATGAAAGAACACATACGAGCAGAAGAGGACGCTTGGGCATCCACATTAAGTTTTTTAAGTCATAATTTGTCTGGATGATTTAATTAAAAGCAGATTGGTACTGTGTTGATCTCTATATTCAAAAAGATCTTCAGATAAATTCAATGAAAGACATTTAAAGTACATTCTTGTACCTGCGAAATGTTATAAATAAAATGCGCCATTTCAGAAACATATAACATTGTAGGTGCAAAATACATCAAAGGATTTTGATTGCCTCAGAGCATAAATAATAAAACAATGTCATTACTCATCAAAGTTTCGGAAACATTTACATTACCCACGATCATAAAGCTTTTAGAATAACCATTTTGACAAAAGGACAAGTCAAACATAAGGCATTAACATAAAGCTTGTAATAACTTTCCAATGTTGCAATGTTAAAAGCACTACGAAATCAGGGCAAAAAAAAGGTAACAAAAATACACAGAATTATAATGAATTTATGTTGTTTGTTGTACTTTTTATACATAAGGAATAAAAATTATAACAATTAATTTCACGTGTTTATTAAAAAACTACAAGAGGATGTAAATGGCTCCATTTACATTATTTAAGGATGTTCGTTTGTAAATTTCCAAATAAATCAGATTTCAGATATATTTGAATTATTGTCAAAAAAGTGAAAAGTTGTAATTTTAGCGCAACAAATCGGTGATCTCGTTTTTGAGATACTTTACAGGCATAATCAATCATGTGTTTGTCGATAAACGGTTGTGACAAATTTAATAAAATTTGATAAAAAAAATTTGAAAAAATAATCGTGAAGATGTATGAAATAAAATTGTAATATAAATTTGGGGTCATGGGCACAAAATTGAATTTTGTAACGAAGAGACTGCTGAAATTTCATAAGTCATGCTATTGCTTTTTTGCTGGTACATTTATTTCTTTTCTGTGCTGTTAACGAAAAAACATTAGAAAACAAACTATCCGAAATAAAAAAAAGTACCCTAGTTGCATATTCAACTGTAAATTTCGTTATGTTGTACACACGTTACAAGCAGTAACATTGACAAATAGATACCGAAGCATCATAGGTTCTAAATACACTGTTGAGCACAAAAAACCAAAAAAATAAATGTCAAGATCAACACTTACTAAATTAACCCTATAAAGCAACCAGCATGCATATCCTCTTGAAAATACGAAGACCAAGCTCTCTACGGGTTCGAGTTCCATTGCAACAAACTTTCTTTAGTAGAACTACAGTCAGCTGGTTAGAACGAATAAATGACCACTACCCCCAATTACAATTTTCTGTCTCATGACTCTTTCAATATCACTGTTATGATCAAAGATGTATCGTCCACCACAAAGCCAAAACAACAAGCAATTTTGACATTTCATATCCCTATATTTAACTAATTTTGGACCTGATTATAAGGTACATGCATAACCTTTTGTTTCCATGCAATGGACTGATTTGTTTTCTGATTATCATTAAAGTGACATATTGCTAGATCATAAGACAATATACAAATTAAATGGTTATCACTCTTGCTAATAGATATACAAATATCAGAATTGTTAACTAGAGTATTATTTTTTAGCATTCTGGAAAGGACATTGACAGTGCTTCAGGATTATTACAGTTCTACGGTACAATATTATACATGCATAATAAAACTATTATTTCGAAAGGACTCAAGATCATAGTATGAGTATTAAATTAAGACATAATGTCTCATGCCTTTATTGTATGGTGCTTCCGAACTGGTCTAAGGAAGAAAGATCTTTGGTAAAAATACATATATGTATATAAAGAATACATCGGCAAACGAATACCGAAGCAAGAACAAGGAAAGGAGGAATTCTAAAATCATAATCCAAAATCACGGCAATTCACATCCAACACGAATTGAAACAGTATGACAAAGACAAAACAAATAAACAAAAAGGTAAAAGAACACCACACAACTAAAGCACTAGCAGTGTGAACCCATATAATCATCAGGTGCTCCGGAAGGGTAAGCATTATCTGCTCCACGCATGGCACCCGTCACATGTACACAGCCAGCTAGAATATGATGTTGAAAGATCTGTTCGGGGCTGATTGGTTAATGTCATTTTCTATCCCTTAGACAAAACCAAATAAGATCAATGGTACGCGTTACTTCTCTAACCCTTCGGCTCTGGTGCACAAGCACAAGCAGGCGTCCAACCTGGGGTGCCTGTGATTTTGTTGACGATATATACTTCAAATTATGTTAGTCAGTTGGAATGACACAGCTTCATTATTATCACACCTAGCAAAGCTGGGACAAGCTTATAGAATAACTTTGCGTCGTCTGTGGCCAATCTTGGTCGCAATAATCCTTGGATGGTCCCCTTTACTAATTATGTCAAGCATCAATTCAATGCTACTAATCTAAGATGCATGATAGCCGTGACAGAGTTTAACCTTGAATCCTAAAAGGGGGGAATTCAAGTACTTAGTATTTGAGATACCAAAGCAAACTTGGTAAAAATGGTCTTTGGTGGTTCTGCATCTAATCCAACATGGCTTCCAACGGGGGAACCTACAAGAGCATGTCAACAGCCTTCTTCTCAGAAACCACTGGGCCAATTAGAACAAAATTTATTCCATAGTCCTCGGTTGGACACTTAAAAATTGTGTTTACTATGTCTTCATCTACTCAAAGATGGTCTACAGCGGGGAACAAAGTTTAACATTATTCTAATTAGAAAACTTGTTCGAATATCTCTTCAGACTGCTGATCCAAACTTGATCATAATACAATAGTCGTTGGGCATGTCTTATCCATGACGGCCATCAGCATGGTACAGAATTACTGATAAAAGAAATGTCCTACTTTGTACGGACTTTATCCAGGCGCAACGCTTCAAGCTAGCTCTAATGCGCTTACTTGATACTATCAATGATGAAGTCTGTTACAAAAACAAAATGTTTTACATTCCTTATTTCGATACAGTTCAAGGTACGTCAAGTACAACAAAATTACATAGAAAATGATAATCTTACTAAATAAATTTAGTTACCCTGTCCTTTTTGTGATTTTTTGCAACAAGGTCAAAATAAATTGAATAACAAAAATTGTTGATTAAATTATGGAATATTTGCAAATTGTATTATATAATTTGATTGTAAGGGACTTGATGTATTCTTATATATATTTAGCGTCAGGAGTATTCTCCATGGCTTTAGTGCTGGATCTTGAACAGGGGTATCAAATACAACTACCATTGCTTAACCATTGACAATATCTGGTCAAAGATGTCGGTCAATGGATAATATTGGTCAAGTATCATTTCATTATTTTGAATACTTTTCCTCTATCTTTTTGTGGTATTTTTTTTCTATCTTTTACTTTGGATTACAGTCCACATAACTTGCATGTAAACTGCTTATATCTAATAAAATTATTTGATTTGATTATCCCCATGTTTCCAGATAGCTGTATGATACGAGAACACATTTGAGGTCCTTTCATTTTAAGTGTCCATGAATATAATTCCTTAGACGTATTTCTCTTAATTTTATTCGCTGCTTTTATATTACATATTTAGTGTGTTTTATGTGTTCAAACGAAACAAGAGACATTATAAAAAAAAATAAGTATTGAATTTTAAATCAGTGCACAATTAGTGATTTTGTCAAGTGCAAGAAGGTAAACTTTGCTATAATCGGAACTCGTCAATCTTTACCAATGCGGGTTTAAAAGAAATTCAGATGATAAAAGTTCCTAGTTTTTGCATTTTTTACGGACGAATTTCATTTCCGGGAGTGTTGTGAATTTCAAAATTTTCATTTCCTGGAATTTCTATTTTTCTTTCCCGGTAAAAATGTTCACATCGTTTCCGAGATATTTTGCGTACACGAATACAGAAAACTCTAAAAGATGAGATTCAAGTTCCCTACAAAGGTGTCTGTTTATTGTTTCATAAAAAACATAACTTGATGGAATATTTTTGACTAGATGAACAAACATATTTATGAAAATATATCGCTGTTTTTCATGCAAAACATTTAAGAGCATGCAAAAGAATTACAATGTATTCTGTTCATAATCGTCCTTAAATCTCCCGTGGTGATCACAACCAGTAAGAGAATACGGACCAAGTGGTTATGCATTTTTAGACATGTGAACATCACAAAATTCCTTTTTTAACAATGCTAAATTTAAAACGTTTTATAGAATACACTTCATGTTACAATGGATTCTGCTCCTCTTTCAATTTTCCGTAATGAGCAGAACTTAAATGTTATATAAACATGGATTAGGTAGATTTGAATTTTTTACCCTGCAAAGGTATACTTGTCTTTTTTGAATTCCCGAAAATGATGTACATAAGTGGAAAATTTTTATTATAAAAATCCCGGGTATGAAATATAAATATTTCCGGAAATGAAAACATTTTTCCTGGAAATGAATTGCTAATTCCCGGAAATGAAAATCTTCGTTTTTTACGCTTTTTGCAATAAAAGCACCAAATCCCATCTCTGTACTGATTAATTCGGGCCTCAAACCCCATTTCTCTGTAATTTATGTTTACACACAAATATGCAGTGTTTTCGTAATTTTTTTTACTTCCACATAGTCGTCATTACATTATGATTCGCTGAGTATTGTCAGCTCATAGTCTGATTACAAGTAAACGGGTGTTTCGACTCTTATTTTTAATAAGCGGCGAGTCTCTTCAGTGGCCTCCGCTTATGTTTGCAGATTAGTTTATTTATAATTGTATTTTACACACAATATATGTTGGACCATACACCAGTTTTTATTGCACCAATCTTTTGTTTATTTAATACTGTTTTCTATACAGTTCATGTAATTTTAATAATTACAATGCATTTGGTTTTCGAAGGTTTATCCTTCAGTTATAAACGATTTATTCGTCCAGTAATTCTCTGAGGTTTTCCTTCCTATATCAGTGAATCATTTCTTTAGTAATTCTTGAAGGTTTTTCCCTCTGCCATAAGCGATTGTTGGAAAGGTATTAAAGATAGTTGTGCACCTTTCATTTTGTTTCAATAATCGCCAATGTTTTATTAACATCCGCTTTAGTTGCTTAATAGCGGGATTGTATTTTGTAACGAACACCAAGCTTTTAGCTTTTGATCTTTTATTATCTTGTAAAAGATTTTTTCTTCTTAATGTTGTTGTTTCATTGATAATATTTTGAATTTCTGATGAGCTATAACCTCTTTTGGTTAGCCTTTGTTTGAATGCTTCGATTAGTTCACATATTTCGAATTCATTGTTAGTATTTCGTATGTGACGAATAATTTTGCCTTTTATAAAGCCTTTAAACACCCCTTTTGGGTGTGAGCTCGTCCTTTCGAGATATTGAAAGGTCTCAGTTTTTTTAGAATGTGTTTTCATGTCAAGAGTTCCATTCAGATCGAATCTATCGCCTTTATATATTAATGTATCTAGAAACACCATCTCAAATTTTGAGATTTCATATGTGAATTTAAGGTGTTTGTGGCTATTATTAGCTATTTGGAAGAGTTCGTGTATCTCTTCAGTTGTTCCTTTATAGATAAGGAAACCATCATCTCTGTATCTTGTACAGAATACTATATGGTTTTTATGTCTGAATTTTCTCAGAATGTTTTCTAGTATCTCGTACATTCTTAGATCTGCTAGTTCTGCAGAGGCTGAGCCACCCATTGGTACACCGATAATTTGGCGGTATATTTTATCGCTGAATGTGAACTCGTTGTTTTCGAGCACTATTTTCAGTAGCTTTAGGATAACTTCGTTTCCTGGAATCGGTATAGGGTAATCTTTCCTATCGATATTCCCAAGTGCTGCTTTAACAGCTTGAAGAATTTCAGATGATTCTAAATTTGTGTACATGTTCGAAGCATCGAATGACACGAGTATTACGTCATTTGGAACTTTAAGATTTTTTATCTTTTGTATAAAATGTTTAGTATCACGTGTGTACGTGTGTTGCCTTTGTACTATCGGCAAAATTATGCATTGGTGTTCCACATAATGACACTATTGGTCTACCCGGTATGGGGTATGTGCTTCTTGCTTGTGCATTTTCTTCCAGTTCCTTAAGTGTTTCTACTGGAACTTTGTGTATTTTCGGGAGCATGAAGAACTTTCCAAGTTTATTACTTTTCATGTTCTGAAGTAGAAAATCATATGTTACTTTATCTAGTTGTCTCCCTTCGTATGCATTTTCTACTATTGCGATTATATTCCCAGTGTATTCATTTATTTGGGAAACATTTATCTGTTCATAATACGTTTCATTTTGTAATTGTCTAAAACCTTAAGCATTGTAATTATTTATGTCTAAAATGCAAAGGGCAGAGCATTTATCTGCTTTTCGTATTATTATATTTTTGTTGGATTTTAGATCCTTCAGTGATTTCCAATCATATTTGCTCATGTTTGGCTTTAGTGCCTGTGTTTTAATTTTGCTTATTTCATATTTAGTAGCAAAAAGATAGTTTTCTAGAGCTGTGCATGAATATGTTGGCCTATAGCCTGTATTTTGATAAAATGGGTGGATTTTATCGTCCTTGCCATTATCAAACAGAAATTTGCAACGCATTCTACGTTCATATTCTGCGTAATCTTTCATTAGAATATTTACAGATCTGTGTGTGTTAGGAGTTGGTATAAATTTCACTCCTTTAGATAATAATAGGATCTCATTATCCGTCAGTTTATAAGATGATATGTTTTTAACATATTGTTTTGCATCTCTTATTTTTTTTTTGGCTAATTTTGTCGATTTGTTATTATTCGACTTTTTAATTGCTCTTGTCAGTTTGTGACGAGCTTTTGACTTTTTCAGTACTTTACTGAATCGTCTAGCCATTATGTGTATAATATAACAACTATTTCAAGTTGTGTACAGTTCGAGATACTATGAGCATCTGACCTGATGATATGTTTCACACACAGCTTGATCTAATTTTAAACACTGGTTTTTCCATGTGTTGATAGCATAAGTTATTTGTCCAAATATCTTAGGACGATTTTATATAATACATCATGGTTTTGTTTTAACCACAAGATTGTCACTTTCAACAATTGTTCAGGTCAGTTTCCTTGACCTTATGAGTTTTGAAAGTAAAATGTTGACAGGCATTTCCTCTGGGGAATTTATTTATTGCCTTTCTGATAGAATTTGATTCTTTTATCTAGACTGGTGCGGTGATCTGGTTTTTAAGTCCAACTGTGTGTTTTTTAATTACATCTGCAATGTTTTTCCTCAATATATTTGATGCTTTTGTTACAATTTAATTGTTAACTATTCTCAAAGAAAAGGGAAGTTAATTTTACCCCTTTTGTTCTTTCATTCTTTTTGTATATTTTTATACAGCCTCTTGTGTAATATTTTGACTTTTAAGTCTGGGTTTATACATAATCATGTATATGTTTTCATATTAACTGACATGCTGTGGAATGTTAGATACATTTTTGGACCATTTTCGTTTAATCCGTATCTATGACATTAAGCATTTTTGCCAAGTTTTTGTCTGTTTATAGCCGTTAAGGCCTCTTTTTGTGTGTTTTATCAGCACAACTGTTGTGTATTGAGAAAAGAACTTTCGGTCATAAATTAAGCAGTACAAAGAGATCAGTACACAAGTGCACCGATGCCCGGGCTAGGTGTGGGTGTAGCTAGGCTACGATAAACATTTTGCAATAAAAGCACCAAATCCCATCTCTGTACTGATTAATTCGGGCCNAGATTTTTTCTTCTTAATGTTGTTGTTTCATTGATAATATTTTGAATTTCTGATGAGCTATAACCTCTTTTGGTTAGCCTTTGTTTGAATGCTTCGATTAGTTCACATATTTCGAATTCATTGTTCGTATTTCGTATGTGACGAATAATTTCGCCTTTTATAAAGCCTTTAAACACCCCTTTTGGGTGTGAGCTCGTCCTTTCGAGATATTGAAAGGTCCAATCTGTATTTTACACACAATATATGTTGGACCATTATTGCAACATATATTGTGTGTAAAATACAATTATAAATAAACTAATCTGCAAACATAAGCGGAGGCCACTGAAGAGACTCGCCGCTTATTAAAAATTAGAGTCGAAACACCCGTTTACATGTAATCAGACTATAAGCTGACAATACTCAGCGAATCATAATGTCATGACGACTATGTAGAAGTATAAAAATTACGAAAACACTGCATATTTGTGTGTAAACATAAATTACAGAGAAATAGGGTTTGAGGCCCGAATTAATCAGTACAGAGATGGGATTTGGTGCTTTTATTGCAAAACGTTTTATAGAATACACTTCATGTTACAATGGATTCTGCTCCTCTTTCAATTTTCCGTAATGAGCAGGACTTAAATGTTATATAAACATGGATTAGGTAGATTTGAATTTTTTACCCTGCAAAGGTATACTTGTCTTTTTTGAATTCCCGAAAATGATGTACATAAATGGAAAATTTTTATTATAAAAATCCCGGATATGAAATATAAATATTTCCGGAAATGAAAACATTTTTCCTGGAAATGAATTGCTAATTCCCGGAAATGAAAATCTTCGTTTTTTACGCTTAGGCTGTCCTGATACTACGCCCAATCTCCTAATGATTTCGCAGGTGCAATTATTTTTTAATGCTTCATATTTGTATATATTTACAAAGACAAAAGGGGGAGAATAATTGTGTTCTAGTTCCATATATAGTAAGATGGAAGACATTTTAATTAGCATATCGATAAAACCTCTTTTGATCTTGAACATGACTAAGCTGACCGCACGTATTGCTGTCCTGTGACAACACGATTACTGCCTCAATTCATTATCTGATTTCTGTTGCTTCTCACGGAGTTCTACTGCATTTTGAACAAAAATGACAACAAACTGCAATTTTGTCCCAACAAATTAACTAGTATTACTCCTGCAGTCATGAAGAAGTAAAATTATTTATCAATTGATATTACTTGGTAAGCGTAAAAACTACATTCATTCATTGTTCATTTTTCATACAAAAATACTTATTCCATTTTGTATCAAGTTACGATTATGTCTGAAATTTCCGAATTAAATGGGTACAAAACTGTGATCCCTATCCTTTTCAAGCATACAATGATTTGGCAATACATTTCAAGCCTTTTGGATCCTTTATATTGGTTCTTGTAGATGCATATTTAAATTGTAGATCCTGGCTTTCAACCGATTTATCCCGATTTTCTCCTGATATTCTAGCTCCTATTTCAACCTTTTTGAATGTGCATTACCACTTGTTGCCGATATACAGCAATAAGACCTACTCAGCTAAACATTGCAAGAAACACCATTAAAAAACATGACTAGCCCAAGGGAACCGTAGGTGTAGAAAATGGATCTAGCAATTTGTCTTGTGAGATACAACCATTTGGAGGAGCAGGTTGTAAGGCGTGGAGGAAGTGCGACTTTTTCTGTACGTCGAAGATTCTTTTGAGAGTTCCGCATTCGGCAAATTTCTAGACTAAATTTGGTTCCTTTGTCTATTAAATATCTGTTTTCTAGTATTGTCTCAAGGATTTTCTCAATATCAAAATTGTCATACCTTTAAAGAAATAACTCGAGGAAGCTATCCTTTATTATACCCCCGCTTGAAAAGTGGGGGTATATAATGATGGGGGTGTCCGTCCGTTACACCTGAGGGTATCCATATCTTATCCGCTACTCCTCCTGAACTAGTGAAAAGATTTTCATGAAACTTTAACACAGTCTTTATGACAGAATGCAGTTGTGCACCTCCTATTTCAGAATTTGATTTGATCGATTTTGGGGGTTTCCCATATCAAAACATGGACTTAGCCATTACGCTACAAGTGGGTACCCACCTCTTATCTTCTACCCCTCATGAACCACTGAATAGATTTTCATGAAACTTTAACACAGTCTTTATGACATAATTAAGATGTTCACCCATTATTTAAAAAAATGATTTGATTCCCCATAGCAAAGCATGGACTTAGCCATTACGTTACAAATGGGTAACTATCTCTTATCCGCTACTCCTCCGGAACCACTGAATAGATTTTCATGAAGCATTATCACAGTCTTTATGACATACTGTAGATGTGCACCTCCTATTTCAGAATTTGATTTGATTGATTTTTGGGGTTTCCCATAGCAAAGCATGTACTTAGCCATTACATTACAAGAAGGTACTCGTCTCTTATCCGCTACTCCTCCTTAACCTCTGAATAGATTTTCATGAAACATTAATGTTGTCTTTATGACACTATGTAGATGTGCATCTCCTAGCTATTTCAGAATTTTATTTGATTGATTTTGGGGTTTCCAATAGCAAAGCATGGACTTAGCCATTACGTTAAAAATGGGTAACCATCTCTTATCCGCTACTCCTCATATTATAAGAAACGAGAGAGTGGGTTTGGGTACCCTCAAACTGGCTTTGCTGGTTACAATAAAATTTATGAACGACTAAACCGAGTTCCTTCCGTTGTTTATGTTTGTCTGTTGTTTTCCTGTGTAGAATGTGGAAGTTTTTTGAATGAGATTTTCAGTCATTCAGGGTGTTTCCTTTTCTCTTTGCATTTATTGCCGGCGTAAATTTATCAACTTTACAACCGTATACACATGTGATCAAACTGTGAATACAAAATGCAATATCAAAATAATCACCTTTATGTCACATTTCATCGCATTTGTCAACATACTTCAAACCTAGCTTACAATATGAACGTACTGTGTATGAACAACACTTGTTGTTATAGGTAATTACTTGTTTAGTCGATTTAAAAAGCTCCTTGGAGCTTATGTTGTTATCGACTTTAAATAAAGCTTTTTGACTTTGACTTTGTTGGTATAGGTAATTGTACTAAATTCAATATGTGTCTGTAGGTCATATGTATGGAACGCCGAATTAACATATATTCAAAAAATTATACCTATCTTCAAAAAATTGAAGATAGGTTCAATCTATTTAAAGATGGATTCAATTAATTGAAGACAGATGCAATTCAATCAAACATATCTTTAAATGAATTGTACGTATCTTTAAAGATGGGTATACATGTAACTGCATTGAACCTATCTTTAATTGAATTGCAGATATCTCCAAATGAATTGAACCTATCTTTAAATGAATTACACCTATCTTCAATTTAATTACGCCTATTTCCAAGTGAATTAAGGAGATGTTGCATTTATACCTATCTTTAAATGAATTGAAGATAGGTTTAATTCAATTACACCTATCTTCAAATGCATTAAAGATATCTTTTATTCAATTAATGATAGGTTTAACTCTCCTTCATGATTTGAAGATAGGTTCAATTGAATTGCACCTATCTTTAAAAGAATTAGACCTATCTTCAATTATTTGAAGATACATGTAGGTATAATTATTTGAATATATGTTAATTTGGCGTTCATACTACGCCAAATTAACATATATTCAAAATAATTATACCTATCTTCAAATAAATTGAAGATATCTTTAATTCAATTGGAGATATCTTCAATTCATTTAAAGATAGGTTTAATTCAGTTATACCTATCTTCAAATGAATTAAAGATATCTTCAATTCAGTTTTGGCAAATCGAAAGGAGAGCGCCCTATTCATACTATTAGAATTGGTATTTTTTTAAATAGTTCTGCATAATATGTAAAAATAGAGAGTAAATATTGGAATGGTTTCAACTATTTTGTTGACTTTATTAGTAATTTAAACAGAATTTAAAGAGTTCAGCGAAGTAACTAACTAGAGGCTCAGAGACTGCGCCTGTGTCGCTCACCTAACAAAATGCTGAACAGCAGGGTTTCAATGTTCGGCATGGTGGCCATGTTTTTTGTCGAATTGAAATGAAATGAGCAATCTTTGTAAAGGACCTTCCATATGTCATTCCTGTAATTTGCTTCAGTGGTTTAAGATGAGTTTATGAAAATGACGTTTTTCCCATAGGGTCCAATGTTAAATGTAAGTTTTGCGCTGGTGGCCATGTTTTTTTGTCAGATCAGAATAAAATGAGCAATCTTTGTAAAGGACCTTCAATACATCACTCTTGTAAAGTTTGGTAGTATTAGCCTCAGTGCTTACAAAGGAGTTGATGAAAATGATGTTTTCCCATCGGGTCCAATGTTAAATATAAGTTCCGCACTGACGGCCATGTTTTTGTCGGATTGGCACAGAATGAGCTAATTTTGTAAAGGACCTTCCATACACGATTCCTGTAAAGTTTGGTTGAATTTGCTTCGGTGGTTTCAGAGGAGTTGATGAAAATGACGTTTTTCCTATAGGGTCCAAATTTAAATATAAGTTTCGCATTGGCGGTCATGTTTTTTTTTTGTCGGATTGGTACAAAATGAGAAGTCTTTGTAAAGGACCTTCCATACATGATTCCTGTAAAGTTTGGTTGAATTTGCTTCAGCGCTTACAAAGGAGTTAACGAAAATGATGTTTTCCCATAGGGTCCCATCTTAAATATAAGTTCCGCGCTGACGGCCATGTTTTTGTCGGATTGGTACAAAATGAGCAATTTTTGTAAAGGACCTTCCATACATGATTCCTGTAAAGTTTGGTTGTATTTGCTTTGGTGGTTTCAGAGAAGTTTATGAAAATGACGTTTTTCCCATAGGGTCCAATGTTAAATATAAGTTCCGCACTTGCGGTCATGTTTTTGTCAAATTGGTACAAAATGAGCAATCTTTGTAAAGGACCTTCCATACATGATTCCTGTAAAGTTTGGTTGAATTTGCTTCGGTGGTTTCAGAAGATGATGAAAATGACGTTTTTGCCATAGGGTCCAATGTTAAATGTAAGTTCCGCGCTTGCGGCCATGTTTTTTGTCGGATTGGTACAAAATGAGCAATCTTTGTAAAGGACCTTCCATACATGATTCCTGTAAAGTTTGGATGAATTTGCTTCGGTGGTTTCAGAGGAGTTGATGAAAATGACGTTTTTCCAATAGGGTCCAATGTTAGAAGTATGTTTCGAATTGGCGGCCATGTTTTTTTGTGGGATCGGTACAAAATGAGCAATCTATGTAAAGGACCTTCCATACATGATTCCTGTAAAGTTTGGTTGTATTTGCTTTGATGGTTACAGAAGAAGTGATGAAAATGACGCTTTTCCCATAGGGGTCCAATGTTAAATGTAAGTTTCGTGATGGCGGCCATGTTTTTTGTCGGATCGGTAGAATATGAGCACTTTTCGTAAAGGACCTTCCATACACCATTCCTGTAAAGTTTGGTTGAATTTGCTTCAGTGGTTACAGAGGAGTTGATGAAAATTATGTTTTTCCCATAGGGTCCAATGTTAGATATAAGTTCCGCGCTGGCGGCCATGTTTTGTTGTCGGATCAGCACAAAATGAGCAACCTTTTTAAAGGACCTTCCATACATCATTCCTGTAAAGTTTGGCTGAATTTGTTTCAGTCTTTACAAAAGAGTTGATGAAAATGACGTTTTTCCCGTAGGGTCCAATGTTAAATACAAGTTCCGCGCTGGCGGCCATGTTTTTTGTCGGATAGGAACGAAATGAGCAGTCTTGTTAGGGCCTTCCGTACATCATTTCTGTAAAGTTTGGTTGAATTTGCTTCAGTGGTTTCAGAGGAGTTGATGAAAATGTGAAAAGTTGACGGACGGACGATGGACGCCAAGTGAGGCAATAGCTCACACTGACCCTTTGGGTCAGGTGAGCTAAAAAGATTCATTAAACCGCGAATTGCGAAAATAGTTTGACACGTTTTTGTTATACGTGCGTTCCATACACATATCTTGACCTCAAATGTAAACTGTATGCGGTTTTGTCATGTTTGTTAAAAATTATGCATCGATTTTCTTTATTCATATGATTGTAAATATTGGTGTTGAACGTCTTTCTTCAAGGTATGTTATCTTTTCTGTACGTTTAATGGTGTACAAATACGGAAGTAAAATAGGATCTATGTTTAGAGAGTAGACATTATAGACTATGGAATAACACCGGAGATACTTTTTACACCGAAAAACACATACGATAAAATTTATATAATTACTTATCGGTCTTTCTGACAGGTAGCTCTAAATATATCTAATCGCTTGACCTTCAAGGTTCCACTAAGTTCAAAATTTAGGTCACTTCTTAGACATAATTAAGAATTTAATTTCCTTTCATTCTCAAACAGAAAAAAAAGTTAATGAACCCTTTTTATTGGGAAGGATATTGTAGACATACTTGCAACATATACACTGTATGAATAACACATACACGAGGGTTCCCGGGAAGAGGGGGGGCAACATGTTCCGAACAAGAGGAATTTGGTTTAAGAAAAGCTCCTTAACGGGACATGGTTCAAAATAGAAAAGCATTCTACCGCATTGTAAGTTCAAAATGACCACAAGCACCGGTTTGAACGGAATTCATTGCTAATTGTCGGACAACGCCGAGTCCAAGTTTTATTAAGCCAATGGATACGGGATCGTCAACAAACATAAAATTAGATAAGGCTTTTAACCTTTCCTGCTGCACCACTTTTGATCTTGCCTGTGATCCTTTTTGCACCCTATATAAAACATTATATAGCTTTTTTTTTACTGCACATGGACTTTCACAATTACTATTTAGTTTTGGACTTTGTCGACAAGGATTATGTACATGTAAGCACACTAGATCCCCTGGCTGAAACTTTTGCATATTATTACTTTTCATCTGGTCGCTTGAAAGTTTAAATTTTACTAACAAAATCTGTCCTTCAAGAGACATACCATATGCCTCTGGTCCTTTCTAATCTTGACGATCAAAAACTAAGTCAAATTGCAAGTTAATATTTCCCCCGAACGTCATAGAACAAGCACTTGATGTACTTCTGGCTGATAGGCAAGCATCAATAGATAACAACGGCAGTAGAATACCGAAGTAACAAAGCACAAAATTACATAAATCAAAGTCCACACACAATGCAAAAGTAAGAACACCAGGAGACAGAAGACCAAAGACACTACATGCCCACAAAACACACGAACACTACATATACAACACAAAAAACGGATGCACTAACAGTGTGAATTCTTAAATCAGGTGACATAAATGTATTATCCTAATCTCTCTGATACTTGCTTACAAAAGCAGATACCATGGAGCCAGTACTTGATTTTTACCTTTCCATTATATACCATCCGACTTTGGTATGAATGGCGTAGTGTGCGTTTTATGCATGCCTAAAAGCTGACACATTAAAAAAAACATTAGATTTTTAATTAGATCCTTGGTTTGAGTGTATGGATAGTGGATGACTATCCTTTCGACAAATTTACTAGCAACTTTAGTTGCCTCAGAGTTTGATATTGTTTACCTTGGTCAAATTTGTGAAATAGTCTTCAAGAACCAAAATATAACAATTAACATCTTGACTTATAACTGTAATGGACACATTTTATTAAGTACAATTTTCAAAGGTGCTCTTACCCCATTTTCTTGCAATGAGGACCCGTATTTTTACAAGGATGTTTTTCTTTGATGCGCAGATGTCACACTTCGTACACATTGTCATGATTGTTATACATTGTTACCTTTTGAACAGAAATCGAAACCCTCGACTTAACGTTCAAATAAACTTTCCTATCTTGTAATTATATATTCACAAGGAAAGGTTTAAAAATGCATATTATTAGATAGGCGTATTCAAGTCAGGTATTCATTTGAATAATAGTATAATTTTTAAGCAAGTAGAAATACTATTCTATATTTGTTTGCACATTTTAATCTTATATCTTGAACTGTATTCAAAGTCTGATCATGTTTTTTATATTCCTTTGATGGGCTTTTTTTACTTATTTCCTTAGCTGTCTTTACTTAGTTTAAATAATCGTCGTCTCCTCCGTCCCCATAGTACAGCTTCATACGGGGTGTTGATGAAGATCGTAACCATTATTTCTGTACCCAAAAGCGAGTTTAGCAGTACAAATGTGTGGCGTTTTTGATTTGCATGCCTTCAACATGTTGAATTGCAGACCCTTTTTTTCTTTCTTTCTTTTTCCATTAGACTTATTATGCTTTTATATTTCACGTACTAGATGTTGATAACTTTTTTTCCCTTTTGGCATGCATAAAATGAAATTAAAACACGAAATGTACTGAATTTGAAATGAATTACAAATTTATGGAATTAATTTTTACAGCTTATCCGTGCTAATACAACACTAGTTTTGGTGGAAGACAATTGTTTGTCGAAGATTATTTAACCTGAAGAACTTTCTAAATAATACCTAAATCGGGTAAGTACATGATATTATTTATATATGTGATACAAATGAAACCATGAAACCAATTGATGTTGAATACTCAAATCTATAGAAGGTCTTAGGATCGCCGTGGTGCAGACTTTTGTTGGTCTCACACATATGCATATATGCATATGCAGAGTTGTCAACCGATTTTAATAAATTGTGAAGTACTCCTACGAAAAGTGTCATTCATCTATTAGTAAAACATTTCAGAAACATGACACCCGCATTAAGTGTACTTATTATCCCGAAATTTATAAGCGCTTATTTATTTTGTCTGTCTCGACTGCTTATATTCTACTTACTGTTTGTTGGCTTAATTAAGTTTACTATTTAGTGTGAATCTCAAGGCATCTTTATTGATTTTAAATATCCTCTGGCGGACCCAGCCTCAAAAAGGGGGCTCAAGAAAAAAGGGAGTTCAAACTTCAGGCCCCCCTTCTGCATCCGCAAATATTCTGTCTCAGGTATTGATTGATTGATTGAATATTCATGCGTACAAAGAAAAAATATGCTACGACTATAAATGCTAAAATAAAATATGCATAGATATTCTACAACAGTTATAGTGCCTTTTTAAATGTAAATGTAAGATATTATTAATACAAAATGAGACCGCAATGATATTAGACATTTGAAAAACTTCATTAGAAATTGATAGGCTATGACTGTTGCAGATGTATAAAACTCTCCGGAAAATGTATCTGTAGTATACAGTAACTGTGTTTTCTTTACTTTCAGAGCTCATACTTACAAAATGAACTTCCTACCTGAAGCCGTCTTCAAAACTTTTAAATGGAGAATTACTGTTGCATATCACATTTTACAAATTCGTCCTTTAATGGAAATAAAGGTCTTCCCAGACGAACCTCTTGTGGATGAAAAGATGAAAATAACTATTTCTGGGTTGGACCCAGGACAAAAAGTCACAGTTAAATCTTCAGTTACTGAAGCTAAAGCTACATTTTCTTCTTCCTCATGTTTTATATCTGATTTAGAAGGAAATGTTAATATACACAAACAACCATCACTTACTGGAACCTATGAAGGTAAGACCATCATGTCATATCAATAAAGCAGTTCGATGAAGACTGTTACGTAAAGGAGATGCAATGGCCAAGTGAGAATTCATGAAAAAGAATCCATTTGGCCATTGTTTCTCTTACTTAAACCATTGTTGATGCATTTATGTAATCAAGAGATAAAAAGGATTATCGCCAATCTAATTATTGCATTGTTATTTTCGTAATATATATGCATTTTACTATAATTTCTTTAACTAACCCTAGCATTATCTTTGGGCGTATGACATTTGCGCCGATTTTATAAATTTCAAATTTTTCATTTGCGCCGATTTTATTTTCATTTGCGCCGATTTTATTTTTCATTTGTGCCAATTTTTTTTTATATGACACAAGTAAATTGCATGTACTATGCAATAAAGAAGATATTTTGGTTAAATCTTGAAATAATCGAAAAAAAATCTTGAAATACCGAAAGTGTATTAATGCCTCACTTGAAATATACTTTTATTTCGGTATTTGGTTACTTTTTACATTTATTTTTGAAATGGCAAAAGTTGAAAATTAAAAGATAACAGTTGGGAGTTAAAAAGTTGATATTGAAAAAGATTAACAACTACGAAAGACTTATATCAAATAATTCTACAATACCTTGAAAACATTGAATTAATCTGGCTATAAACTTGTAACATACTGATACCAATGTAGTACCAAAACGTCTTGTAAAGACAGAGTCACTACAGGTTCTATTGGTATAAATATGCATTTAGTTAAACACTTGCATCTTTTATTACCCTTAAGCTTTATTTTTAATCCTTGTAAGTATTTTTGCGTAAGCAATTTTGCAAATTTCATCAGTATAATGGAACAAAATGCAGAATTACTTGTATTTGATATGAAATTAACAAGTAAAAAGTCGGCGCAAATGAAAGAAAAAATCGGCGCAAATGAAATGCAAATCGGCGCAAATGCAAAACGCCGTTATCTTTGTGTTCTTTTAAAATTAGTAAATAGCTGTAAAAACAACACGGAAATTAAGTGATTACGTGTAATTACTGAAACAATCAGTAGATACATGTAATTCCTAGTTTGGCTAGTAATTACAGGTTTAGTAATTACCGGTAATCTCTGATTTTACCTATTTACTGTAACATATATATGTCTTTATGAACGAAAATTCTTCTCAGTATCAAAGAAGAATTATATATAAGTGAAGTTGTTTTAACATTTTGATTTTAAACGATATCTAATATTCAGATAAATTCAAATGTGTTTTATGTATACATTTATTTCAAAGTAAGTGGAAATGGTCATTATGTTCAGTAAAAAAATTGTTGGTGAATAGTGTTGAACCTCCAAACCTTATTAAAGAAGAACTAAGAAGAGAGAAAACGTAAGTTTTTTCTGTATAATGAAATACTTTCTGCCAAAATTATAATTTAAATTAATTTTTTTTTTAAATCGGGGTAATACAAGCGCGAGGAAAAAGCAGGGAGGGGAGGGGTAATTTTTGGTTTTATTTGTTAATCGAGTCACTTTTCCGATTAGAAATACACAAAAATATAAAAAAGAAAGAAATATAATCTTTACTTGTATATATTATATAATCTTTACCCCCAAAAAAGAACAGAAATACAAAAAGACTATTCCCTGAGCTGTACGTATTTGAAACCTCTCTTATATTACTTATTGATAAAGTTCCATCACACAAGCAACCTTTTCAAGGGAATCAGATGTAAAAAAAAACCAAAATCTTAGATGATGGTTGTTATTTGAATCACACTGAGCTTAAGCAAGTTAATACAAAAAATGTAATGAATTTTCTTCATTACTCCAACAAGTCGTGTTTTTGTAGTCAACAAGTCGTGTTTTTGTAGTCCTAAATGTATCTTCTTTGTTTTTTAAAGAAAGGATCGAAATTAAATAGAACATTTCCGCATATTTATCAGATATATGTTACAGTACAAATTGAAATCCAATAGAATCCAGAATCCTCCTAAATTGGAATTCTAATTTCTACTGGGACAAATAAAATTCTGATTTGTACTGGATTTAATCCAGTACAAATTGGAATTCCAATTTCTACTGGGACAAATCAGAATTCTGATTTGCACTGGATTTAATCCAGTATAAATTGGAATTCCAATACCTCCTAGGAGAAATTCAGATATCCTAATTTATACTAGTAGGATTCTGGATACTACTAACTTAAATCAATAGAAACAGTGTTGGAGTGGTAATATATCCGTGTCACTGTTTTGGTGATCATTTTATTAAAAGATCAATTTCGGAAGAATAAGATTTATTGTCTTATTGTATAAAAAATATCGATGTTTTGCTTTGAAATCTTAAACTTTTGAGCACAGTTCAAACTTTTTATCACTTAGTCTAGTAAAGTTAACATTAAATATGGAAGAACACATGGAGTTATGTTACAAAAAAAAATATTGGAATATGAATTTGTTTCTAAAGATGACATACTAAAGATACTTTCGGATACTGATCTTGTTCATTTGAGAAGTTTTTGTTTCCCTGGTTTAAAATGCAGTAGATCCTGTTACTCTACCTGAAATTTCACACATTGGCATGTTAAAAAAATCGTTCATTGGAAGATGACAGCCACATTTTGTAATTACTCTGGCATATGAAATACTATTAGATTCCATTGTCGTACATAGAAAATTCCCTGTTCTGCCAAATGTCACAGAGTTCAACTTATTGTTACAGTAAATGAACAGTTATATTAGAATTATGTCATTTGTCATTTTATTGTTTTAGTATCTATTAATTAAAATGCGGTGAAAAACATACTTCTTACAACAAAATCAAAAATTTATTTCAGTTTTGAATATCAGAAATATCCAGAATCCTCTTGAACAAAATGTCGAGTATTATTCTGGATCATACTAGAAATTCAGTAGGATTCAGATTCCGACCAGTATAAATCAGGAGAAATTGGAATTACAATTTGTACAGGATTAAATCCAGTACAAACTGGAATTCTTATTTGTCCCAGTAGAACTTGGAATTCCAATTTGTGCTGATTTAAATCCAGTACAAATCTGAATTCTAATTTGTCCCAGTAGAAATCAACATTCCAATTTGTACAAGGAGAATTCCAGATCCTACTGGATTCCAATTTGTACTGTAACATATATATATATAATGAATCCAGTTATACATAAAAGAAATAAATATTGCGATATTGCCAGCGTCTACAATATATACATATAGAAAATATATAGTTAGTGACTTTAAATATCAACTGTATTTATGCGAGACTGAGAAACAGATTGACGTGCGAGCCTTTGGCGAGAATTTCAATCTGTTTCTTGCCGTGTACAAATACATTTGATATCTAAAGACACTGATTATATATTGTTTTTTCTTGTAATATATAATGGAAAATATAATCTAAAAAATGAATATTTTGGGATTTCTTCTGTCCATAAATACTGGAAATGGGTGAGGCTTAAATCGATATCCTGCATAGTATACAAGATACATCTGTGCAGGATACAGCATAGCAATATATGTAAGGCTTTATCTGTATAGTAAAAGCTATCATTCCAGAATAAATTGCTGTAGTCGGTATAACCACTCCATAAAGGCACAGACTATTTGATTTTCATGGGGAGGGACTGGGATTTTTTTTTACAAAAAAATACTGGTCCCACTTTATGCTAAAAAAAAATCTCCGACACCAGCACCTTGGTTAAAAATAATCTGTTTATGTACTAAAACTAGAATAGCATGGTGATGACATAAAGTATGTGCCTATACGCTCTGTTAAAAGAATTTTTCCAGGTGAGCGATATAGCTTGGGTTCTGAGGCTATATGTTGTATTAAGAGAGTTGATATTTCGATCAAAAATGAGAACACTTTGTGCATTATTACTCTACTATTATCAAACAACCGACCCAGTCGGGAGCACTATATATTAGAGTTATATTTTTGATATCATTTCAGGAGTTGATGGTATGGGGCCAATTTGGAGTATGGTTGCTGAACAAAAAGGTAACAGATACATTAAACGTGACGTCACTACTCCACAGGTAATAAATTTGGATGTGTTTGATGGACATCATTCCTGGACTGATTGTCAAAATATGAAATTACATCCGGTTATTTCAAAAGAGATATGGCGATGGTTCATGCATAAATCTGTCACTAGAGAAGAAGTTAGATGTGGAAATCTCAGGGGTACATTATTTACTCCGAAAGGTGAACTATTTAATTTTGAGAATATAAATGCATTTACGACTCAAAATGTGGCTGTAATTTTGTTTTGACCTGTATTTAGGATTCTATTTAAAAGAAAATTAGTGAGGACCGAAACGTGAGTGCAAAACAGAATAATGCAAAGAGAGGACAACATCGGAAACAAAAGAAACAAAGACATCATATATGTACGGCAAAAAAGGATAAAATTGGATGAAAAGATATATCACATGGACAAAATTAAAACCCACGAATGAGATTAAGTGCACCGCTAGAGGCATCGTCTGCTGTTTCTTTTTAGACACCCGCCAATTCCGGTAATGACGTCAAATCCAGTGAATGGCATTAAAATAATGAAGAACAAATAATAACGAGGAAAGAAAAAAATATTAAAAGCCCGTCACTAAAAACAAGCAAAACAGACAATTCAATCTGGAAAAATACAATACAAAATCGTTCAATGCGCGTAAAAAGTAGAGCAAATTTAAAAAAAATAATTATGAATTTCATTCTAATGTTATTCAACGATTTACAGAAATTCTATACCAATTTTTGGTTTTATTCCAATTATTTAATGGTTAAGATTATTATTGAACATGATCGAAAGACACTCGAACATTTATTCAGAACCACTGATCGAAGTTACTTTGAATTCAGCATTTCGACAACTTATGTTTCTTCGGTGCAGATCAAACCAAAACATTTGAAACTCAATGAACCGAAATATGTGTAGAAGCTGATAGAAAACAAATTACCAACAGGATCTAAATAGAAAAGCCAAAGTCAGCTAAGGACATTGCTATGCAAGATGGAGATACTCTTTAGGTTTTAACAAATGGTTGGTCTTCATCATGATATTTCCGGGAAAGTTGGTTAAATATTATTGATGCTAGCTAATTATAGATATATTGATTAACAACTATGACTGATAGCTACAGAGAAAGACATTGATCAGGATAAACAATGCATTTATATTTGAAATAATACGAGGTTTCTTTAAAATAGTTTCATTTAAACTTCATCACCTTGCTTTTGGCGCAGATGGCTTCTACAAACATTGTAACTGATTATTCATGCTTTGCACATAGTTAAACTTGGATAGATATGAAAACAAAAACACTCGTCTATTTTGAAAACGATTAAAATGGTTGCTTTTGAAAATACGACTGACACATTGCTGATATTTATTCCGGTTCAGGCAAGCTTCTTATTTGTTAAAGGTAAAGGTCCGTTTCCTGGAGTGATTGATATGTTTGGAGGTGCAGGAGGTTTGATAGAAATGCGTGCCGCACTTTTGGCATCAAGAGGGTTTATTTCATATGCACTGCCATACTTTCGTTTTGAAGACCTTCCTAAATATATAACAGATATTAATTTCGATTATTTGAAGGTATGTATTTGTGATTGGGCCTGTTTTGTAAAACATCATACTAATTCACACAAGAAAGGATAAAGAGGAGAATGTCATCGCAATGCTTGAATGTTTTATTTAAAACATATTCGTAGAATTTGGAGGAGAAGTTTTCCAGCAGAAAATAGGGATACCTATGGGGATTAATTTTTTTATCACTTTCTGGTAGATTTGAATCTTTTTTCTTTATTTCGTATCAGGGCTAGTTCAAAACCGGACAAAAATCTTGCCACCCTTTTTAATTTCAGATTACGTTTTATAGATGGTTTTCTTTATTAAACAATCCTCAATTTAAGAATTAGCTTCATCTTAATACCCAAAATAAACAAATCACTGACACACCTTCATTGGCATCATACCTGCAGTTATACCTCTATACTCAAAAGTGATGACTCTGGACGTCTGAAAACAAACTTTTATGACAAGCGTGATGATTTCGACTTTCCAACAATGAACTTCCCACATCTCCGGCATATGGCATCTACATTTCATAACTCATTCGCTTTTGTCATGCTTGTAGTTTGTACAGCGATTCTGTTAACAGAGTGAAATAACTATCAAAAACTTATACATCAAGGGTATATGTTCAGTCAGCATGATTTTACAGACCGCTACAATGTTTCTGTTTCACAGATGAGAATAGATATCTTATGTTAGATCAAAGTTTATTACCGGACTGACAAACACCGGCTTTGTCAAAACCGGACTTTTCACTGGCAGTTTGACGGGTGCCACGCGAATGGCAGATCATGCTTACCCTTTCGGAACACCAGATTATATTGCCGGTTTTTAGTGGGAGTTCACATTGCCAGTGCTTTGAGATTGTTTATGTTGTATTATATATCGTTAATGATGATCGTGGAGCCAATGTGTCCTGGTTAACTTTGGAACAAATTTAAAATATTCATAGAAGCTCTTAAGACTTTTACCTTTTTACTGTTTGAGGGGTAGAGACGTTACACGTATCATTTTTTAAATTAGTTTTGTCTACCGCTTATAAAATGGAATAAAACAATCAGCAACCCAACAGATCTTTTAACACCACATTTTAGCTGGCTGGGTGACGAATGAAATGCGTAGAGCAGATCATGCTTGCCCTTCCGGAGCACCTGATGATACCTCAAGTATTTGTAGAGGTTCACACGGCTAGTGCTTTAGTCTTGTGGCGTTCTTGTTCGTTTTTATTTATTTGTTTTGTATTTGACATTGTGTCTCAATTCGTGTTGGATATGTATAAGTATTTTTTTGGATTTCTGATTTTGGAATATTCCTTTTCTCCTTTTGCTTCGATATTTGTTAACCGATGTAATATCAAGACTAAGAGTTATCTTTGGATCCATATACCGAAATATGTGTAAAAGCTGAAAGAGAACAAATTACCAAAAAAGATCTAAACAGTAAAGCCAAAATAAGCTTAGGAGAGAGCTATGTGAGAGGGGGATACTCCTTAATTTTAAACAATTTTTTGTTGAATTAAGATATTTTTGTAATGCAATGACTTGAACAGTGTACAAACATACTGACCTCTCACTGATATCGCCGACATCTACTGAATAAATGGTGATTCTTAACCAAACCTTTTGGGGAGTTTGGAGTTTAATTTATTTTCCGAGGGGCAACAGTGTTTTACTAGCAGACTTGGTTCTTTGAGTTAGCCGCGACCGGCAGATGAGCGGCGACCACTCCTTAACCCATTTTACAAAATTATGTTTTGTCATATTCTTTCCCTTTCTAGATTGCTGTCATAGATTTAGTAGTTTTATTCGTATCTTTATCAAACTATATGGAAACGGAACAGATAAAGGTGGAGAATTGGGTACCCATGAATCGGTTTAACCCTACCGCTATCTTTTGCTACAGCCAGAATAAAGTCCAACTGGCCGGAGTTCCTATCCTTGTTTACGATGGTCTTTTGTCTTGACCCTTTCTCATTCAGGTCCCTTGCAGATATTGACATGTAACTGTAATTTTCAGTTTTTGTAGATATTATTTCTTATTTAATTAAATATGTATCAAGACAACATGAAAAAAATAAGTATAAGGCAACTGAGTAGCTTTTATTTCTGAAAATATTTATTACGATATACCCTTTTTTGACTTCGCAAATCATGGCTTGAATTATCATCATGATGATTCACTAAATATACTTGTTCATATTTAAAAAAATATATATACATTTTTATAATATTTATATAAATGTATCAATTAACACTAAATAGCACCGCAGTCAAAATTTGAAAATTTGTAGCCAAAGGAACTTACCTCTAGCAAAAACTATAGAAAAATATTTTCAATAGAATATCAAACATTCCAAAGGTCCGATCGTTATGAAACTTGTTTTTGAAATATCTGAATCATAAATCATGTGATTTGTGTAGAAAGTTTCAGTGGGTGCCCAACGTAATTTATTGAAAATTACCCTTATTTGATTTTTTTTCAAATACAGTACATTTGAAATTCAAATAATTAATTGAGAAAGAAAGGCACAATCTAAATCAACCATTTGATGATATTATTTTACATAAATATTCCATTTCAAACAAAAAGTCACAGATTTTGTCAGGAGAGGTATCTAACTTGATTCTTTACTGAAATGCCAAATATATGTATGTATTCCTTCATTGAAACTGAAAAAATCTACTCTTCATAACTTGATTAATTTTGCTGTATTGAAAAATCCATATACTAGTAAATGTAAAAAATGGATAACAGGAAACAACTTCAATGGCTCAAAATTATAATTACATGCCACAATCTGCCATGGAACTACACATGAAGAACAAGAATAAGACAAAAGACAAACGTAGACATCGATAGGAACTCGGAACAGCCGGACTTGGTACCGGCACTAGCAAAACCCAGCGGTAGGGTTAAACCGGTTTATGGGTACCCAAACCTCCCCTTTATCTGTCCCGTTTTCCTTTAGTATAATAAACATACGAATAAAACCCAGTACAGGTAGACCACTAACTCCATGACCACAATCTTGAAAGGAAAAAAAATACATAATTTAGAAAGATGGGTCAAGGGCTGCTCGCCGCTAAACTGCCGGCTAGCCCAAGGAGTCTAGTCTGCTGGTAGAACACTGTCGCACTACTGAAGAAAAATCAAATTCAAAACTTCCCGAAGGGTTTGGTCAAGAATCATCATAGATTTCACTAGACATCGGCAATATCAGTGAGAGGCCGGTATGTGTGCAAAATTTTCAGGTCATTGGGTCTCAAAGCTAATTTAACGGATGCAAGCAGAATATCTTGTCGATATCCCCTATTACGTAAAGAATGTAAGTTACGTCCCAGCTTTGCTGGACTTTTAATCAATTTCTGGCATTTTTTAACAACATTTCCGTAAAAACGAGGATTATGAATAATAGTAAGTATTATTTAATCAAGATTATATTGCGTTACACTTTTACCTGGGGTGCAAAATAACATTATGCGAATAATGAGTACCTAGCTTTATACAAGAAGGAAAAATAACTATATGTATTTTACGTACTTCTTGATCTTCTTGAGAGGAGATTGAGAATCTATTCAGTTGGAATAGAACGTTTTTCCCAACCATGTAAATAATCAGTAAATGGATTAAAGAATTGAGTTTTTGTTATTTTGACGTCAGAAATCATCGAGTCAGCTTAAGAGTAACGCGCAACACCAACTGGACGGTATCCATTTTCCTTAATTATGTGAGAAAGATTCATTTTTAAGCATATGAGTTGTGTTAATTTCAGCTGTTATGTGTAGCAAAATGAATTAATAATGCTATGCTAGAAACATTCTATATGAGGAGAGTTTTAAGTACAATGTCATTGTTATTAAAATTTTGAAATGTACTGCCATTTTAGGATACTGTTAATTGGTTTAGTGCCCACCCGATGGTTATGAAAAATTCAATAGGTATAAGTGGCGTGTCAAAAGGAGGAGAGCTAGGTTTAATGTTAGCAATAAAATGTTCACAGGTAAGTAACCGTTGTTTGTACACACAAAAACCCCATAAACAGAAGACCTGGTACTGACATAACGCTAATATAGGGATCAGTCCAAACACAGAAGATCTTGTATCATGCAATGACATAATGCAGATATGGGACTTAGTCCATAAATAATATGTAGGCAATCTTATGTTACTCTTTACCCCTGAAAATACGACCAAACAGTCAACAATGGACACATCATTTAGAACGGAAAAGACGGTCTTTACCATGTTGTACGGACACAAAATATAGACACTTAGGGCAGCTAATGTAACTCCCGGTTTTTGTCTGATTTCCCAAAAGTGTGTCTTGTCATATTTTGTGTGAATTTTTCATGTATTTTCTCTCTTGACTTTGATATTTATTCCCTCTGTATTTTACTGTAGGTATTCTGCTGATTGTCTTAAAGACCTATTTACAAACGTCGCTGGCGACAAAATCGTTCAATTTTTAAAAGCAATCAATTTATTTAGTAAGATTTAAATGGATCAATTTTAAATTGAGTTTCTAATTTCTAATATTGTTACTGTCAAACCATAATTTCTTCTATTATATTTTTTACATTTTACACATTTGTTTTACTTGTATAAAGTTATATGGTTTTATATTAATATTTTATGTATTTATTAAAATTGTTCAATATACTCAACAGTTCTCGCCACAATATAGCTGAAATATTGCTGAAGTTGGCGTAAAACATCAATCAATCAATTTTACTGTAGGGAGGGGGGGTGGGCTTTTTTCGGGATGTCGGAATTAGATGTCATTAAGCTTGAGATTTCAGGATATTTGTTTAATAAATCCCTGGATTTCTGGGGATAATTCACCGGAAATCGGGATTTCGTCAGTGTTTAAGTTTCTTTGTAGTTCGGGATTTAGGAAATAATAAGGTGGGGATTCTGGGATGAATCCCCTCCTCTCATTGTATCAATTTTTAATCCATGTACATTTAAGTAATACAAATACACATTGAATTATCAGCACAAATCTAGTTTAAAATTGTAAACATAATATCGTTCTTTTCTGGTGAAACAAATAAGCACTGAAAGTGAAAACAAATTAAACTAAAATAATACCTGGCAAATTCTGATTTAGTCCATAGTTACCATTAAAAGTTTAAAATCATGAATTTGTATACCCGGCACATTTGTTTTTTGTCCATATTTGCCATAATTACCAAATAAAACTAAAATAGGGGAATAAATGACAAAATGCTGAAGTAACTATAATTTAGTTTCTGTATTTATTTACCCGGCATATTTGATTCAGTCAATCTCTACCCTGCACATTTGATTTAGTCAATATAAACGAAATCAAGCATTAAATTAGAGAATTTATTTAGCTTACATGCGAGATTTAGTCCATAATTACCAAATTAGTCATAAAATAAGGGAATTCATATTCCAATCACATTTGATTAAGTCCATAATTACCACATAAAACGTAAATGAAGGGAATTCGTTGTTCGGTTCTCACTTACTTTAATCTACTAGTCGAGTTAGAACCAAACTTCTTTGGTTCCCATAAGGTTTGGATACCCATTAACCAGTTTAACCCTACCGCTGGCTTTTACTAGTGCCGATAACAAGTCCGGCTGTCCAGAGTTCCTATCGTTGTCTACGTTTGTCTTTTGTCTTATGCGTGTTTTTTTCTGTTTAGTTCCTTAGCAAATTGTGGCATGTAATTATAATTTTCAGCCATTGTAGGTGTTTCCTGTTATTCATTTATTACATTTCTTATGGACTTTAGATGCTTCCTACATATATCTCACGATGGCCACCAGGAACATAGTTTATATTGGATTAAATAAAAAGAATTAGGTTTCTGAAACAACAAATCCAATTGGAATTAAACTTGATTACAAAAGTCCTTTGGTGGTCACCTTCAAAATTTATGTCCGTCATGTCTGCATCCTTTCCAAGGTGGCATTCAGCAGGGAATATAGTGTAAACATTGGACCTATTGGAAATGTCATTAATCTCTCTATGTCGGCGATGGTCCAGGTGAGTGATACAGCCTATTGAGATCCTATTGTCGTTGGTACCGATTAGAATCTTTCACGTCGTTGTTTAGGTATGTTTTGTTGTTTATGCGTGTTTTGTTGTTTAGGTGTGTTTTGTTGTAGGGTTCGTACGAATTGTTGCCTCTGATTTGAATTTTGGGTCATTGCAGTTGTTTCCTTCTAACATTAGTTAACTGTTTTGTCGTGTTTTAGTGATATAACATAAGTTTTACACAAATATATATTTTTAAAGCATTACTTAATAATCCAATGCACTTTTATATTTCATTGCAGGTTAAAGCGGTCGTAAATATAAATGGTCCTCCATTTTGTTCTTTAAGTCCTCTTCATCCATTTACAGATCACGTTGAGTAAGTATATGAATAACGAAATACCGACGTTTTCTGCAGACGGCCATTTCGTCAACATATGTCTCTTCAGTGCAGATCAAATCAATTCATTTAGAAGTCAATAAACCAATGATATATTAAAACGAATAGAGAATTAATAACCTATAATACCGTAAAGAAAACCCAAAATCAGCTAAGGACAGCTTTGCACGAGGGAAATATTCCTTTGTTTAAATTAGATTGTGAAATGTAGATATTGCAGTTTCAAAATATCTTTCGGAGCCAGCACCACAGTACTTGCCTACTAATTAGATTATACTTTCGGGGACTAACAGTTAACCACAGAGGCTTTAACAGAGTAGACATTTATAAATAAATGCCGAGATAATCTGCAGAATGAAAAAATGACAATCTTGTTATAACAATATTCAAACCACATTTTTATTTGATTTACTAAAAGTAGACCCAAGGCATAAACAAAAATGTTTTCACCATGAAAGATATATGCCATTTTATTCAAAACAAATAGATTCATTCAATGTCTTACATACCATATTAAGGACTTTCAGGAATTATTTATAAGAAACGTAATTAAACCAATCAAAATACTTTATTTTAGGTGTAATAATAGTAGATTTGAATCAACAGGGGATGGATATAGTTTACTTAGTTCCTTTGACGATAGTTTTACACGTGACAAAATCCTTAAAGTAAGTCTCGATAATGTTTTAAATATTCAGATCTCACATGTCTCTATTATAAGAGTGTTCGACATGATGAAATCCGTTTACGCACTATACGTATTTCCTGAATTGAAATTGTATTTTTGGAGGTTCTGACATTTTTTAAAGAATTCTCTTTAAAATAATGTATTATGAAATTCATGTTTACAGTAAGTGAAATAGAAACAAATTGGATCAACTATTTTTGCTGGTCTTCTTTCAGTCTGTTATAATTCACAATAGTAAAGCAATGATTATAGGAATGAGTAAAATTGTGGAAACACCTTAACAAAGATGTCTCATTACTTTAGCTGCCAATGGACATCGATCAACGTTATGGACACTGACAAACATGCAAGAAAGACGTATTTTGATACATGCTCAGTCTGTCTTATTTACCTGACAAAGCAAATTTAATGAAAGGTTTCGGACATTTTGGTATTGGGTTATTTTCAATCGAACTTGATTCTAGGTGTGTACATCACATTTCACACAAGTCAGCTGACGCTCCATTGAAGGCGGCACCAGTTATGTAAGTGCATGCAGTCTCATTTCTAACAAAATTCATGTGATTTTGTCTTGACTATTTCTAGATTTTCTAGAACTATTTATAAAAATAATGTTTGCATAATATTGGTATGCTACGCAATCCATGTACATTTACAAACTTATCCGACTTGTTCAGAACAAATCCTGGATGGTTATCTAAATATATGCAGATTGTGTCTTACACATTCAATCAATATTAAAACAGATTACAAGTGCACTTACCTTAATCACCATTGTTATGAGTTATTAAGGCCCCGCATCGAGATGCGCGTGCCCTATAGTTTTCACTTTGTCCGTCTGTCCGTCAACAATTTTTTTGGTCAAAGTTTTCTGGGCTGTTACAAATGGGAATGATTTCATATTTGGTCTGAAGCTTTGTGGTGATAAGATGTACCGTGTAAGCAATTTTCAGGCTTGCCGTGCCACTACTTCCTGTTTGCCGATACTTTAATTTTTTATTATACCACTCTATGGATGAAAAATTTTTGTCGAAGTTTTCTGGGCTTCTACACGTGGGAATGATTTCATAATTGGTCTGAAACTTTAAGATGATGAGTTGTATCGTGTAAGCAATTTTCAGGTTTGCCGTGTCACTACTTCCTGTTTGCCGATGCTTTAACTTTTTATTATACCACTCTATGGATGAAAATTTTTCGTCAAAGTTTTCTGGGCTTCTACAAATGGGAATGATTTCATATTTGGTCTGAAGATGATGAGTTGTACCGTGTAAGCAATTTTCATGTTTGCTTTACCACTACTTCCTGTGTACCGATACTTTAACTTTTGATTATACCACTCTATGGATGAAAAATGTTCGTCAAAGCTTTCTGGGCTTCTATATGAGGGAATGATTTCATATTTGGTCTGAATCTTTAAGATGATGAGTTGTATCGTGTAAGCAATTTTCAGGTTTGCCGTACCACTAGTTCCTGGTTGCCGATACTTTAACTTTTTATTATACCCCCGCTACATAGTAGGGGGGTATACTGGTTTACCTCCTTTCGTTCGTTTGTTCGTTCGTCCGTTCGTTCGTCTGTCCGTAACCACACTTTTCTCAGCAACTACTTTACAGAATGAAGTCATATTTTGGCAAAAACTTTCTCATGATGGTCTGATAAGTATACACAGATTTCAAGGTTACCGCATAAGTACTTCCTGTTTGCCGAGTCTTTGTTTTTTTATGTTGTACAGAATATGGAATTTTTCGTCACAATTTTTTCTGAAACATTAAGAGGAATTCGATTGTTGTTATGCACAGAGCTTCCTTATGGTCCAATCTATCGTGTATTCGAATTTCAAGGTTACGTCCTAAGCACTTCCTGTTTGCCGATACGTCATTGTTTTTCATTGTTGTACAATATATGGAATTTTTCGTCACAGTTTTTTCTGAAACTGTAAGTGGGATTCAACTGTTGATTTGCATAGAGCTTTTTTATGGTCCAATCTATCGTGTATTCGAATTTCAAGGTTACACGGTAAGCACTTCCTGTTTGACGAGACGTCATTGTTTTTCATTGTTGTACAATATATGGCAATTTTCGTCACAATATTTTCTGAAACTGTAAGTGGGATTCAGTTGTTGTTTTGAACAAAGCTTCCTTATGGTCCAATCTATCGTGTATTCGAATTTCAAGGTTACGTCATAAGCACTTCCTGTTTGCCGAGACGTCACTGTTTTACATTGTTGTACAATATACGGAATTTTCCGTCACATTTTTTTCTGAAACTGTCAGCGGGATTCAATTGTTGTTTTGCACAGAGCTTCCTTATGGTCCAATTTATTGTGTATTCCCATTTCAAGGTTACACGATAAGCACTTCCTGTTTGCCGAGACGTCATTGTGTTTCATATTGTTGTACAATATATGGAATTTTTCGTCACAATTTTTTCTGAAACTGTAAGTTGGATTAAATTGTTGTTTTGCACAGAGCTTCATTATGGTCTAATCTATCGTGTATTCGGATTTCAAGGTTAGGTTATAAGCATTTCCTGTTTACTGAGGTATCATTGTTTTTCATTGTTGTACAATATATGGAATTTTTCATCACAATTTTTTTTGAAAATGTAAGGCAGTTTTAATTGTTGTGCAGACAGTTATCATTGAAAATGTTGGTTACTAGGATTATATAATTGTTTTTATACTTGTATTGTGTCCATACTTGTACTGTGTCCCGACACAATTAAATTTTCACTTGCCACATTGATTCAGGGTATAATGAGCGGGGGTATATCAGGCTGCCATTCGACGCCAGCTCTTGTTATACCACTTTATCATGTTTGTCTATGGATGAAAAATTTTTTGGGCTTCTACATGTGAGAATGATTTCATATTTGGTCTGAAGCTTTAAGATGATTAGTTGTACCGTGTAAGCAATTTTCAGGTTTGCCGTGCCACTGCTTCCTGTTTGTCGATACTTTAACTTTTTTATTATACCACTCTATGGATGAAATTTTTTGTCAAAGTTTTCTGGGCTTCTACAACTGGGAATGATATGGTATTTAGTCTAAAGCTTCATGATGATGAGTTGTAACGTGTAAGGTATTTTAAGGTTTGCCATGCCACTACTTCCTGTTTGCCGATACTTTAACTTTTTATTATTCCACTCTATTGATGGAAATTTTCGTCAAAGTTTTCTTGGCTTCTACACCTGGGAATAATTTGATATTTGATTTAAAGCTTCATGATAATGAGTTGTATCGTGTAAGATATTTTCAGGTTAACATGCCACTATTTCCTGTTTGCCGATACTTTAACTTTTTATTGTACCATTCTACGGATGCAAATTTTTGTCAAAGTTTTCTTGGCCTCTACAACTGGGAATGATTTTATATTTGTTGTAAAGCTTCATGATGATGAGTTGTATCGTGCAAGCTATTTTCAGGTTTGCCGTGCCACTACTTCCTGTTTGCCGATACCTTTTTAACTTTTTATTTTTAAATATATTCATAAACAAATGTTGATAATTTGGTACAAAGGAAGTGACTGCCTATTGCGGGGCCCTCCTGCGTTCAGCAGTACCTCTAGTTAATATTAAAAAGATAAATGTTATATAAAAAGACATATTATAATCATAGCTTATATAGAACAACGGCAGTAGAATACCGAAGGAACATAGACAAGATTGCATAAGATTGCAGAGACAAGGCAAAAACAAGAATACCAAAATAAGGCAGACCAAAGACACTACATGCCCAGAAAATATTTAAATACTACAAATAGAACACAGAAAACGAAAGCACTAACAGTGTGAACTTTCAAAAAACAGAGTGATATCAGGTACTTCGGAAGGGTAAGTATGTCCTGCTCTATAAGGCACCCGTCACACTGTCAGTGGGTCAATCCAGGGTAAAGTCAAAATCGGGAAGACGTGAATCTTGCTGAAAATGGCCGTTTCCGTTTGTGACACCGACATTTCATATCTATCTATGACGTCATTTTGACGGCCATAGAATTTCTGAATGGACGAAAGTAAAACAGAAATTAATTCAAATGATATTGTCAGAAACGTCATCAGGTGTTTTGTAGGTTTATATTTTTTACCTAAAAGAAGAATGATTGAGTCAAAACATTTAGGCTGACACTTATATGTTACACTGTATATGTTCGATTTATCTTATTTTGAAATTTCAGATATGGGAATCTGATGCAAAGGTGTTGTATATTGTTGGGGAAGATGATCAACAATTGCATCCGAAGTTTGCACAAGATTTATACAATTGTTATCCGGAGAACAAAAGACAGAATTTGATAATAAAAAGTTTTCCCAATGCTGGACATTTAATTGAACCTCCATATAATCCAGTTTGTATCTCTGCAATAAGTTTAGCTTTTGGTAAGTACTTTCCGTGTCACATATATTGTACAAGACTGTTTTAAACCAAAAATCCTCACAAAATTATAAGTGAACCGCACACGCCGAAGAGTATTGAGAATGTATGTTTGGTAAACAGATGTGAAACTTGATTGATAGTTACATCATTCGACAGGCTGTCAAATATGTCTGGCATTTATATATATATATATATATATATATATACATAAATAGAAAAATGCTACCAAGCAGTTCTCATCAGCATGGAACAAAGAAGACATCAAAATTCTGACCATAAAAAACAAAATAAAAAAAGAAAATTTGAAATTTTGAAATTTCAATTTTATCTTCTCCAAAATATCTTTTTCACCAAAAAATAGTAAAAATGACGAAAAAAGGTGAATTTTAAACCCTTTGTGCTACTACACCCAACTTGGCCACAGTATTCCTTAGATGGTCCCCTGCAAAAAAGTTGTTTTTTCAGATCCGCGCGATATCCAAGATGGCCGCCAACGGGGATCATAGTTTAACATTGGACCCTATGGGGAAATACTTTCAAAGATCTTCTCCTCTGAAGCTACTTGGCCAATTTAAACCAAACTTGCCCACAATAGTCCTTAGATGGTCCCCTTCAAAAAAGATGTTTTTCAGATCCGCACTATATCCAAGATGACCGCAAGCGGGTATAATAGTTATAACATTGGACCCTATGGGAAAATAATTTCAAAGATCTTCTCCTCTGAAACTACTTGGCCAATTAAAACCAAACATGGTTACAATAGTCCTGAGATGGTCCCCTGCAAAAAAGTTGTTTTTTCAGATACGCGCGATATCCGAGATGGCCGCCAGCGGGGATCATAGTTTTAACATTGGACCCTATGGGAAAATAATTTCAAAGATCTTCTCCTCTGAAACTACTTGGCCAATTAAAACCAAACATGGTTACAATAGTTCATAGATGGTCCCCTGCAAATGAGTTGTTTTTCAAGTCTTTGCTTTATGCAAGATGGCTGCCAGCGGGGAACAGATTTAACATTTGACCCATTGGGAAAACATTAAAAGATCTTCTCCTGAAATTACTTGGCCAATAATGAAAACATACTTGGTCACAACGGGCCATAGTTGTTCCCGTTTGAAAATTTGCCCGGCTTGTCTGCATCGCATTCAAGATGGCCCCTGTCGGGAACATAGTTTAACCTTGAGACCTATCAGAACCCTATCGTAAGGCATTTAAAGATGTTCTCCTCTGAAAATATTTAGTCAATTGGAACCAAAATTAGACTCAATGGTCCCATTCAAGAAAGATGACAGCAGAACTGCAACCAAATCCAAAATAGCTGCCAGTCTGGAATATAGTTAAACTTAAGATAAAATAACATCAATGTCTATTAACAAATTTGAAAATAATGCCCTTTAAACATTGGGATTATTTTAACTGCATATGCCAGCCGTGGCCCAGGTTAGCGATACAGGCTCTTGAGAGCCTCTTGTTGTAACTGTAGACAATAAAACTTCCAAACAATCTCATTGTGAAAAGAGCAATTCTTTGACTTTTGTTTTCTTGCATTTTCAATCGAGACTGTTGCTTTTTCTTTAAAATGAGAATTTTTTTAAATCGATTTGCTTATTCTGGGATGCTGTTAACAGAGCAGGACATGCTTACCCTTCCAGAGCACCTGATGTCACTCTCAGTTTCACTGGAGTTCACACTGTGAGTGCCTTTGTTCTGAATGTTGTAATTTCTGTTTCTGTGCTTTGTATATCTGTCTAACGTTATTGTTTTTGCGTCTAACGTCATTGTTTTCTGTGTTCTCGTTTTTGCCCTGTCTTTGGACTTCGATTTTTGTGAATTTCATCCCTTTGTTCCTTCGGTATTGTACTGCCGTTGTCTCGACAATTGCAATTCAAAACTACATAAAAAGGACTACGATGGCTTAAATATATAGAGAGCTAGACAACATTAAACAAGTGGTGCGCTTCATCTGATGGTAAGTATATATTGTATTATGGTTTTAACGGCTTTCATGGGTTATCAAACATTCCTTAATTGTTTTGATTCTCCGTGTTTTGTTTAAACATATTATTAAACCGGATCAAACATTTTAATAACAATATATTCACTAGCTCTATAGAGAAACACAAAATTCATTCAATTTAGGGTGAATAACGAACAGTGTAAGTGTATGCTGAATTAAGTTACTGTGTTCTTGTACTGTATAGTTTCAAAATTTCAACCTAAATATTTATATATTATGTAAATTGAATAACATTAAATTTGGAGTTCTTTTTATCCGGCCATCTTTGCTAGCCAAAGGGATACGAATCGCCCCTCTCCTCTTCTCCCTTTGAAGTGAGAGTTTGTTTCAGTATGCTTTATTGTAAAAATTACAGATCATTTAATTTTATGACATCTAATGATATGACAATTCAAATAATATTTAACTAAAGGGAAATGAATTCTCAAAAGTAAAAAAGAGAAACAATGCAAATCACGGAAATGCAAAATTTAAAAATCAACACGCACAATATTTCTATTTTTATTGTCACGATATATATTTAAAATTTGAATTTAAGCATTTTGACTGGATGCAGCAAACTTTATCTGCAAAATGTTGATCTAAGGCTTCAGAAATCCAACTCGATCTCCCAATGTTGAAGAGGAGAGGAGCGGGTCGTAACTAATTGGCTAGCGAAGATGAAATCCGGCATAAAGACGAAAGCATATTGTTTGCATAGTTTGTAATTACATTTATATGACCTTTTGAATAGCATGTATTTATTTGTGCAACTTTTTACGATCTTAATCATTAAGCGCATTAATGTGTTTGTATAATTCGATCTCATTTTATGATCAGAAATACATCTTCTTTAAAATCAACCACATATGTAATGACAGTAATACATACATGTTAGCTTTTATACATATTCATGTCACCTTCTTAACATTCTTGAAACGATTGCCTATTTATTTGTAGGACTACATTTCTTATTTGGTGGAGTAATGAAAGATCATATACGAGCAGAAGAAGACGCTTGGACAGCAACATTAAGTTTTTTAAATAATAATTTGTTATGATGATTTCTTTAAAAGAAAATACAGACATATTGTTCGCTTAAATAAAAAAATACACAAGATTAATTCTTAGAAAGACTTTTAAAGAGCCCGAGAAATAGTGTTGATATAATTTGCAATTTCAGAGAAAAATAGCATTCTAGTTGCAACATGCATACAAATATTTCGATTGGCTCGGCACATTAATAAAAACAGTGTCATTGATCAGAAATGTTTGAGTAAAAATATTAGAAACACTCATATTACCCAGGACCATCAAGCTTCTATGACAACAAACTTGACACCAGGACAAGTCAAATATCAAGCATTAACATAAAGCTGTTAATAACTTTCCAGTGTTACAATTGTAAAAGCATTACAAAATCATAAACCAAAATGTAAGAAGTGTACACAGAATTATAAATGTATGTATGTTGTATTGTTTTTTTCAATAAGACTAATTACAATAAATAATTACGATATCTGTTGATTCAAAAACACTACATGTAGATGTAAATGACTCCATTTACTTTATTTCAGAATGTTCGATTGTAAATTTGTTAATAAATAGGACTTCAAATAAACGTGAATTATTATTGGAAAAATTGAAAAGAAGTGATTAAAAGGCAAAATAGTGATAGGATCCTGATATCGTTTTTGAGATACAACTGAACTGAACATAAGCAATGTTTATCGATATAATAATTAGACAAAAAAAAAATACAACAGCCGTCACAAAATAGCAACCAGTTATACCCCACTCCTTCAACCCTAAATCAATTATTAGTCCCTACCGGCAATTGCCGAAGGGGAGTTTAGTTTTGCGCTCTGTCCGTCCGTCCGCCCGTCTGTCAGTCCCACATTAGTTTTCCACACTTTTTTCTAAACCGTTGCAGGTATTGGTCTGATAATTTGTATGTGAGTCTACCTTGATGAGTTACAGATCAATTTTTAGTTTGGTTCTGGTCCACTGACTTTGACGGAGTTATGGGCCTTGGACTTAGAGAATTTTAGTAAAATATCAGTTTTCCGCACTTTTTTCTAAACTGTTACAGCTATCGATCTGATATTTTGTATGTGAGTCTTCCTTGATGAGTTACAGATCAAGATAAAGCTTTGCTCTGATCCACTGATTTTTGACAGAGTTATGGGCCTTGGACTTAGAGAATTCTAGTAAAATATCAGTTTTCCGCACTTTTTTTCTAAACTGTTGCAGATATTGATCTGATATTTTGTATGTGAGTCTACCTTGATGAGTTACAGATCAAGTATAAGTTTTGTTCCGGTCCACTGATTTACTAAGGAGTTATGGGCCTTGGACTTAGAAAACATATTTTACTGTTTTTGCTGGTGTAATAAAGCCTAGTTCTACCGGTAAGGGACTTGGTATTGCCTTGCAATACGATCCACACTTGTAAGTGAAAATATAAGGATGTGTTGGCATAATACAGTTGAAGACACAGTACAAGTGCAAACACAATAGAAGTATGGACAAAATAATATAATCTTCAAGAAATAAATAGAATGAAGTGACCCACATGTCCGATGATCCATCCCACAATATTGAATTACCTATACAAGGCTTGTGGTAAATTTCAAGTTTGAATCATTTTCCATTGCAGAAAAAAGATTTAGAGAAAAAAACATTTCGTAGGTAAGTTGATGTTTCGTCAATAAGGAAATACAAATCTCACAGGACTCAAAAAAGGACAAATACAAAAATACTATGTTAGTGTAAAATTACTTTCTGCAAATGGACACATTGCCATTTCGACAACTTATTTATCTTCGGTTTAAATCAGATCAAATGTTGGAAATCCAGTAATAGAAATATGTATAAAATCTGATAGAGAATCAATAATCGAAAGGATTTAAATTAGAAGCCAGCTGACAGAGCTTTGCTTGAAGGAGATACTCCTTAGTTTTAAACAAAATTTTCTAAGTAAAATCGGTTTTCGGACCAGCATCGATGTGCTGACTACGTGGTTGGTGAATACCTTCGGGACTAACATTTTGCGACAAATTATGTAGAGGCTGCATATCAATTTTGAATTCAATCCTTTGTGGACTGTTAGTCCCCGAGGGTATCCACCGGCCCAGTAGTCAGTACTTCGGTGCTGAACCGAAAGCCTATTCTATTTGGAACATTGCAATATCTAATTTTTTGCAAATAGTGTTAAAAACTAAGGAGTATCTCCCTCATGCAAAGCTCTGTCCTTAGCTGATTTTGGCTACACATTTAGATCATATTGGTTATTTGTTCTCTATCAGTTTTTTTTAACATCTTTGATTTTATGGTCCAAGCGTTTAGATTTTATCTGCACTGAAGAGACATAAGTTGTCGAAATGCGTATATGCAGAAATGAAATTCATAGTAATTTTGGTATTTAGTTATTTGTTACCACTAGGTCGATGCCTCTATAGTGTGGAATGTTATTTCCTGAGGGTATTCACCAGCCCAGAAATAATTACTTCGGTGCTGACCCGAAAGACGATTCTAATTTGAACCTTGCAGTATCTAAATTTTTAACCGGGTTTTCCATCGGAAAAATCCGGTTATTAAAATGGTAAAAATGGCGGGCGGGCGGCTGCCAAATGGGTACATCATTTGTCCGAAGCAAATCTCCTACAGTATTTGAGACAGGAAGTTTTTATTTTGCAGATCAATTGTACATATATCGAAGGTGTGCATGGTGTTTTGATTTAGATTTTTGATAATTTATGTCAAAAATATCAGTTGTTGAACTGAAAAATATCAGTTAGTCATTTTTACGTCAAATTTTTATCAATATGGTACCCCTTTGTCCGGAGCAAATCTCCTACAGCATTTGAGACAGGAAGTTTTTATTTTGCAGATCAAATGTACATATATCAAAGGTGCGCATGGTGTTTTGATTTTGATTTTTGATAATTTATGTCAAAAAAATCAGTGGTTGAACTTAGTCATTTTACATCAAATTTTTAACAATAGGGTACCCCCTTTGTCCGGAGCAAATCTCCTACAGTATTTGAGACAGGAAGTTTTTATTTTGCAGATCAATTGTACATATCTCAAAGGTGTGCATGATACATTGATTTTGATTTTTGATAATTTACGTCAAAAAATATCAGTTGTTGAACTTAGTCATTTTTACTTCAAATATTTACCAATAGGGTGTCCCATTTGTCCTGAACAAATATCCTACAGAGAGGAAGTTTTTATAATGCAGATCATTTGTACCTGTATCAGAGGTGTGCACAGTACTTTTATTTTCAATTTTGATTAAAATCCAAGTTGCTGAACTTTCAGAAATAGGCTTCTTTGGTGGAAGGTTTAACAATGAAAATTAATGAATATTATAAACTTGTACATTTCAAATTTTCAGGGTCAACCCATGTGTAAGATATACTATCCATGTAAAACCCGGTTTGATGTCACATTGACAGCTTTCCTCTTGTTGCAAATTGTGTTGAAAACTAAGAAGTATCTCCCTCATGCAAAGCTCTATCCTTAGCTGATTTGGCTACATATTTAGATCATATTGGTTATTTGTTCTCTATCAGTTTTTTTAACATCTTTGATTTTATGGTCTTCCAAGCGTTTAGATTTTATCTGCGCTGAAGAGACATAAGTTGTCGAAATGCGCATATGCAGAAATTAAATTCATAGTAATTTCGATATTTAGTTATTTGCGTAGCAGCTAAGAAAAAAAATGCGAAAAAATTCATGTATTGCTACATTCCGTAACTAAGGCCACATTTCGTCAAACAGAAAATAAACGTCCGACATGACTAAAATAGGACTTTCTTTACAACTATTTTTATACAGAGACTGCATATCAATTTTGAAAGAAATCTCTCTTGTAGAAGCTGAGAAAACTGCGACATAAAATTTATGTTTCACTACATTTCATTACCAAGTCGACATTTCGTCAAACAAGAAGCACTTGCACATTAGACAGGACTCAAAATATAAGGACTCAAAACAAACCAACTGACCAAATAAATGCTGCATACCAATTTTGAAATCAATTCCTCTTGTGGAATCCGAGAAAAATACGACTAAAAATTCTATTCCACTACATTTCGTAACCGAGTCCACATTTCGTCAAACAGGAAGTACACGTTTGAAAGAACTCAAAACAGAAATTTTCCTACAACAAATCGTTTACATGACGCATACAAAATTGAAATTGACTCCTCGTGTAGAAGCTGAGAAAAATGCGACGAAAAGTTCATGTTACTTTTTTTTCGTAATTAAGTCCATATTTCGTCAAACAGTAAATACTCATCTGACAGGACTCAAAATAGGTCGTTCCTCACAATTAACCATATAGAGGCTGCACACCAATTTTCCAAAAAAAAAAATAAATAAATAAAAAATCCCAGGAGCAGAAACTGAGAAAAATGTGGCAGAAATAATTTTTGGAAGAACGGACGGATGGACAGACGGACAAGTTGAATTTAACATACACCACTCTCTAATGAGAGGGGTAAAATTTTGTAAGAAGGATCGTGAAGATGTATGAAATGAAAGTATTATAAAAATAAGGGGTTACATAGGCAAATACTTTTGAAATGTAAAGAACCAGAAAAGTTTGAAAATTTTACAGAAAACCGTAATATGAGCACCAAGCATAAGTGACATAAGAAAATCAACTCTTTGACTTATCTATGTTTTTTTCTTGACTTTTATTTATCACAGTTTGATTTGTCATTTCGTGTTGAAAAAAGATCTGAATGGTGTGACTATGACTGCTTGAAATTTCATAAGCCATGCTTGGGTAATTTTCTTACAGTGACAAATATTTCTTTTTTGTGCTGATCTGATTAAAGAAAAAAAAACATTAGAAAATTAAACTGTCCAAACATTGACAAATAGATACACCGAAAATCAAAACTATAACAACAATGTCTTTAACAAGAGATAAAGCACAAAAGAGACACATATATCGAGATCAAACATAAAAAGAAGCTTTTCGTTCACTCTGGAATTGTTCGAGTGCAAGAATATTCCATTTAACAGATACAACTCACTTAGCAGTCCTCATCATAGGCTGACAGCTATGGTCTTCATCTATTGGAATCTACCTAATCCTATTGGTTATCTGTTCTCTATCAGCTTTTACACGTATTTCGATTTATCGACTACCAAATGTTTTGATTTGATCTGCACTGAAGAGACATAAGTTGTCAAAATGCACTAAATTAACAGTTACTGCGGTATTTTGTTATTTAGAACGGAAAAAAAGGCAAGTCGCAATATCTTTTCTTCTAATATAATTGTGTTCATGAAGTGCTGGTCAAATATGACCAAGACTGCAAATTTTAGTAAGAACCATTCTTGTTCATTTCGGTTCGAGATGAACTCCTGTTGATAAAAGATGCCAAAACAACAGGTACATACTACAGAACAAGATATTTAAGAAATATTTCATGAAATATCATAATTCGGTAGATACGAGATCCTGTGGATTTGGAGGTGGTGCTGAGCTTCGTTTAGCTTGTAGTTTGCACACCCTCTTTTAAATTTTTCTGTTTGATATGAGCAGATAGTTGATTTTCAGTATTTTAAAGGTGTCGTAGAACAATTGGGTAATGTCAGATGGCTGGACACCTTTTTGTCTCCAGCGACGAAAAGTTGCGGAAGTGAGACCAACAGGGTAACCTTTCCGGCCTCTCTGGGGCTGTTGGATCAGTATGGGTACAACTCGAATCTGTGCTAGGTTAATGGCCTCCAAACCTTATTCATCATGAGCGTTTTGCAGGCAGTAGGGTAGTCATGAGGGGGTGGACAGGGTTAACGGGGCGGGAGAAAGGAGAAAGGGGGCAGGAGAAAGGAGAAAGGGGTGGGAGAAAGGAGAGAGGGGCGGGAGAAAGGAGAAAATGGACAGACAAGGGAGATGAAAATGTATACAAAATAAATAAATTAAGAACCAAAACGATTCGTTTTATTAAAGTTTTGCAATAAAAAACTTCAAGAAAGTGTTGACAATGAGTAGCCAAAAAATACAAAGACACCCCCCCTCAAAAAAAAAAAGAAAAAAGAAAAGCTTTCTCGAAACTCAGGTTATCATCATTAATTCATCAATGATTATTGACTTGTTCTGGGAGGATGTAACGTAAATGCACAAGTAATACTTCAGAGCGGCAAATTCAAGTTCCCATATTTTGTTGTATTAATGTGTTTGAAGAGTGAAAAGAATATAACATTCCCTCGTGGTGAAATAAGATCAATGCTGCTCTATTCCGATCGTAAGGCTGTTTTTTGGTTAAAACCGGTAGTTTCAACCACTGTTTTTCACATAATCAGTGAGTTTCATTATTACACAAAAAAAGCTCTCCATTGAGCTTATTTAGCTTAAAACACACAAAAACACAAAAATAGAAAGAAAACAAAAAAAAAATCAAAACAAAACAAACAGACAGGCAAACAAACAAGCAGACAAACAAAACAAAAAGAAAAGAAAACACACACACAAAAACGAACACCATTTTTAGTCTTTTTCAGAATTCATTAATCTTTGCTACAAATACGATGTTTTTCTTGTCTTGTAACAATTATTATATTTACTTTAACGGGTTCATTGAATAAATAGTGTCGGAATTCAGAATACAGCCGGGATGAGCTTTTGTCATTGCCATCACTTTTCATCTGCTGTCATCCTTCGTCCGAGCCACTGGGCAACGTTCACAATAGTTTTTTGGATGGTCCACTGCAAAAAAAAAGCGTTTTGCAGGTTCTGCCTTTATCCAAGCTGGCCGCCGGCAGAATGGACAATGCAGGGATGCATTTAGATATGGCCTCTGAAACCACCGAGTCAAAAGGAGGAAATTGATCGCGATATTCTTGGGATAGCTCCTTTGCAATAATGACTTTTTTCGGGTTTCACGTTATTCAAGGGGAACATAGTTTTTAACATTGGATCCGAAGGGAACACATTCAAAAATCTTATTCTTTCAAACAAATGGACCGATGGGAACTAAATAATTTCACGATAGTCTGTGTATACTTCCCGATAAAAAAAGTGCTTTCAGGTTCGAAATTTAAACAAAGTGATCGCCAGTGGTGAGCATAGTTTTAACATGAGCCCCTAAAGGAACATATTCAGAGATCTCCGACGAGTGAAACTACTTGGCCAATTGAACCAAACTTGGCCACTGTATTTAAGGTGTTTTTTATCGGGTTCAAAAAATAGCCCAGATGGTCGCCAGTGTGAAACATATATTGACACTGGACCGTACAGAACCACTTTACATCTTTACACCACTGGACAAATTTGAACCATTACAAAGGTAGTTTATTTTTTACCCTTTAATGTACACTCTTGTGTAAACCATTGACAAGGTGAGCCATACTGTCACTTGATAGACCTTTGGTCAATCTATCGGAGTTGCTTTCTGGAAGATACTAAAGAGTTTTGCCTGTTTATAGTCAGTTCTATCTCACAAACGATAATAGAATTTGATTTTGTCAGGTAATTAGGTTTTCATTACATTATTCGAATATAACTAGAAGCATGGCATTTCAATGGCAGTGTGACGGGTACTACGTGTGTATTTGATCAGGCTCATTCTTCTGGAGTACCTGTAGAGATTCCTGTTTTAGGGTACACTCTGCAATTGCTTTACTTTGGTATTTGTTAGCATATATGAGGTATATGTTTTCACAACAAGAAGTTGATTTAGTTGCAAATTCTTTTCATTATAAACAAGCGGATCTAAACTGCAGTATCTAATAAGCAATGAAAGAATGTGAGGTACATTTATGTCATATGGCCTTCAAAATATCAAATTACATGTATATATAAGGTTAACATTCCTTGGCCACGTTTTATTTTATAAATGTAAACAAATACAATCAATATGGCAAACAATATGAAAAACATGATACCGAATGTTTATGGCATCAAATAAAAGAAGCACCGTGGGTTACACAAATGCAGGGAGAGAACGAATTTAGATCGCCGTGGGATACACAAGTGAAAAGCCAAACATTAGACAGGGTAATTTAATAAATTTGTCTGTCATATTTCCGAAATAATACGATGACGTGCAGCCACTTCGGCCATCCTTGAACATTTTCCTTTTGAACAGTTTGGTCTATTGAAATAGATGCAACAAATTAAAATTTATCCAGTTAATGTTGAAAGTTCCATCTGCTAACAGAGTCCATTCCAGTTCATGCAGTTTTTCCAACAGAATAAATCCATTTAAAACGCAAGCAAAGTCCAACACTACTTGTAAAAAACAGGTAATGAAAAGTCCTATTCCATTGGAAACTACTATCATGGTTGTTGGTTCCAGTGCTGAAAAATACATTTCACACAGCAGTATCCAATTCTTACAAGAAGAAAGGTTATTATTGTTAATTGGGGTGTTGGGGGAGGGTGATAAAAATTTTTGGCACAAATTTCATCACCTTATTGTCTTCAAGAAATTTCTGGAAAGGAAGTACAGTGTATAGATGTGAAAAAAGGAAAGATTTATTTTGCAATGAATAAATTGAGGATTTAAGGTTAAATCTTATTGCGGCCAAGGATATAATACAATTTGAGTTATAGAAACTTAAATTTACTTATCTCACATGGCCTTCAAAATATCAAAATACATGTATATATAAAGTTGGCATTCCTTGGCCACGTTTTATTTCGTTTTATTTTTAATTATAAATGTAAACAAAGACAATCAATATGGCAAACAATATGAAAAACATGATACCGAATGTTTATGGCATCAAAAGAAGCACCGTGGGTTACACAAGTGCAGGGACGAATGTTTATGACATCAAATAAAAGAAGCACCGTGGGTTACACAAGTGCAGGGAGAGAACAAATTTAGATCACCGTGGAAGCCAAATATTAGGGTAATTTAATAAATTTGTCTGTCATATTTCCGAAATAATACGATGACGTGCAGCCACTTGGGCCATATTGACAGTGGTGCACAACTCTGTGAACAGCCGTCAACCGCCATTTACGAAGACTGGAATAGGAAATGGGGGAAGTGGCTGCACATTATGTATGATGGAAAATAGGTAAATGTTCCAAATAGGCGAAGGATGACGATTGTTGACATCAGCACTGATAATAATATCTTGGAACAAAGTAAATATTTAGACATCAAACAAAGTATTAACTATATACATCTATATACAATTCAAAACAATGCACAAATGCATAAAAACAAGGCATTGTGGGTTACACATAGCATTGTTGGGTACACAAATGTTCATTAAAAAACAATAAGCTTGTGGGATATATAGCATTATGGGTTACACAAATGCAAAATATAGTAGTGTTGGGTACACAAATGTTTATAAGAACAATAAGCTTGTGGGATAAGCAAATTCTCTCAATAATATCATGCATATGTAGTTGAAGTTATGGATATAAAGATGCTTGAATAATGGGTTTTTCGGGTTTGCAAATGTTCATTTGTACTTAATTACAGATAAATAGGTTTCCCTATGATTCTAATTCAAATATTGCAAGTATGTATATGGAACCATAGAGAACTAGGGCAAAACAAAGAACAGATTCAGGGGAATACTCTGGCATATTCGTATTTCATAAACAGCTCAAGACCTCCCTGTATATTATTGAGAAAAATACTGTTGCCCAAAT
>MJUU01013454.1:924-12890 GCA_002080025.1 Modiolus philippinarum | reverse complement strand
ATATCTTGACTTTTGCATGGCTGAAAAATTTGTCGAATATCTGTAAGAAAGCCTATGCAAAACCTGTGACCACACTATTATGGTGTTTGGCAACAGCAACATTAAATCACGCAGTGTTCTCTTGATCAAATTTCTAAGGTGACCAACCTTTAATTTTCCAATATCGTTACCCGATATGTGGAGTACCTGGTATGATGGAAGGTCTTCATAAGACAACATTACCTCAATGTGGTGGCGTAACTGATTTATACCCATCCCTCCTTTGCCTTGCCATATTGTTACATTTAATCGCTGGAGACCAAGGTTCACTCCTCCAGGCCTATTTATGCTAGATACAAATGCATTCTTTACGATCGAAGAACCGACCACCCAAATATTTGTTGGTCTTCCTACAATAAAACCCTGAATAAAGATAATTGTTCAAGAATTCTATTAATGATTGAATTAATTGCGGATATATCGGCAATAAGCTTTTGATTTCCAACGCCGAAATGTCATAATCTCGTCATCAGGGACACCTAGAGCTGATAGACTTGAGGCTGCGCCAATCAGAAATGAATGAGAGCTAAAACCAGTTTGGTCTATGCCGGCAATAATAAGACTCTGTTTCAACACATGTACAAATTGATATCGTGTCAAATTGCTACCATCATAATGACAAAAAAGGAACCCAAGATGTGAAGGCCTTTTTTCAAGAAATTTTTTCATGTGTAATACTGGACATACTGCTTAATTGATTGCTCTGTGTAGAAATTGCTATCCTGCAACCGTATCCATATTTGTCAGTTTTTGAAGAGGGTAGATGTATGGTTACATATGAAGGTTCAAAGGAAATATCCCAAATAGAAATGATATGTCGTTTATTGCCATCGTGATAGCTATCTCTGAAATACGCAAAAGTCCAAAAAGGGCTAATGTAAATGCAGCTTTGTGTAATAGAGATTCGTAATGGGAATTGCAAACAGTATTTAACTTTGACAAAACCTTAGACAGTATATCAATGGTTATAGGGAGGCGTTTATCTGGTCTGTAAGGCCTTGCCTTTTTAGCTCACCTGGCTATGCCAGGGTGAGCTTTTGCCATCACTTGGCGTCCGTCGTCCGTCCGTCCGTCGTAAACTTTTTTTCAAAAATCGTCTCCTCTGAAACCAATGGGCAAAATTAATCCAAAGTTGGCCTGGGTCATTACCAGGGTATGTAGTTTAAAAAATATGTTCTGTTAGTTCGAAGACCAAACAATATGGCTGCTGTTACTAAAAATAGAGCATAGGGGTAAATTGCTGTTTTTGGCAAATAACTCAAAAACCGTTGCAGATATAAAAAATCTGACATTGGGGAAAAATTATTCAGAATGACGAAATCTATCTGCCCTGCAATTTTGAAGAAAATCGGAGAACCCGTCTCAGAGTTACAGCCCTTTTTCCGTAAAATTTTCAAAATTTATGCATTTTTTATTTTTTATTTCAAAAACTGTAACAGATAGAGGTAAAGTGCAAATTGCAAAAATGTTCAGCATATCAAGGTCTACATACTCTGAAATTTTGAAGAAAATCCAACTACCTGTGTTGTAGTTATTGACTCTTTTTCACCAAATAATTTTTTTTTTCAATGCCATATGGTTTTGAGTTATTTCCCTTTAAATTATGTGTTCAAATCTTCTTTGGTTTACTTTTCTCTTTGAAGTTTAAGAGAAATTCCCACTTATCACTTTATTAGAAATAATTATTTGTTACATAATCATGAGCAAAAAAGTGTTTTTGTACAAACTTTTACATTTTTTTAGCAAATATACTTTCATAAACTATACTTATTTCACAAATTAATAATAATTGTATACAGTTGTATATTGTATAAGGATGCAAAGCTTGATTGCCCACCATGCAAATGTCTCTCCCAGATAAATAATGAAATAGCATCTGAGCTATATAACTTTGTAACTGATCTGCAAGCCTATGCCATGGTGATCTTCTTGCCATCACGGTGTCAGTGGTCCGTCTGTCGTAAACTTTCATTCAAACATCTTCTTCTCTTCTCTGGGCTTGGGGCAATTGGAACCAAACTTGGGCACAATGGTCCTTAGTTGGCCCCTTTAAAAAAAAAATTGTCTGGCAAGTCCGTATCATATCCAAGATGGCCGCCAGCAGGGAACGTGGTTTACCATTGGACCCTATGGGAAAGCATTCAAAGATCTTCTCTGAAACCATTGCGCCAATTGGAACCAAACTTGGTCACAATAGTCCTTCGGTGGTCCCCTTTTAAAAATTTTGTCCGGCAAGTCTGCACGTCATCCAAGATGGCCACCAGTGGGGAACTTTGTCCAAAATTGGACAATATTGCATAAATCTTCTCCTCTGAAAATACTGGGCCAATTGGAACCAAACTTAGTCACAATGGTCCTTACGTGGCCCCTTTTATAAAATGTGTTCAGCAAGTCCACATCATATCCTAGATGGCTGCCAGGAGGGAACATGTTTTTAACATTGGACCCTATAGGGAAACATATTCAAAGATCTTCTCCTCTGAAAGCACATGGCCAATTGGAATCATACTTAGTCACAATGGTCCTTACTTGGTCCCCTTCATAAAATGTGTCTGGCATGTCCGCATAGCATCCAAGATGGCAGTCAGCAGGGAACATTGTTGAACCTTGGACCCATGGGAAATCATTTAAATATCTCCTCTGAAAATACTATGCCGATTGGAACCAAAGTGAGGCACAATGATCCTAACATGGTCTTCTTCAAGAAAAGTGACAGTTGGTCAACGCCCCATCAAAAATAGCTGCCTGTGTGGAACATAGTTTAATCTGGGATCATATAACATCAGTCAATAAACAAATTTGAAAATGAGAACATTAAACGTTGTGATAATTTTGACTTCTTGTGTCAGCCATGACCTAGTTGAGCGATACAGGCTCTTGAGAGCCTCTTGTTTACACCCTCCAAGACCCTTTTAACAATAAAAGTTTGACTGTTATCCTGCCATCCATTGCATTTACTGAAAAACTCAACCCCGAAATGTAAGATGTAATTGTGGAATGCGACAAGTTGTCTTGAACCATTGAAACTATAGAATTCAAAAGGGTATGTTTGTGGTAATCCAAAGTCGCTCCTAAATTTTGAAAAACGTGAAAATCCTCGCTGGTACACTTTTAATGTATTTGGAGCTACAGACTGACTTATGAGCTGATTTATTACAGTTGTGAAATGACTGCTAGAAACTCCCCTGGTATCGGAGCTGGATGTTGGTCTGCTTCCAGGGCCAAAGAACGAAATCTCTGTAATTGGAAACGTGAAATTGCATCGAAAATGTTATTACTAACAGAGACAATGTGAACAGCTCTGAACTGTATGTTGTGTAACATGGTACTTAGTACAAAAGGCCTGTTCAGTTTCATTATTTGCTTATCTTTAAATGTACGTTTATTACTTATGTGTACTAGTGCTTGATTGTCAATATGAAAAATGACTCATTTATTTTTCAATTTGGAGGCCCAAAGATACATAGAAAGGACGACTGGTATCAACTCAAGTAAAGCCAGATTTTTCATGAAATTAAAATTATGCCAAGTAACTGGCCGTTGAAACTGGGCCCAGCGACCTGCGAAATAAGCCCCACATCCCAAGTTTGGGTTACCAGCAGCGTCTGTATACAACTGCAATGTTTGATTTGTATACCAAACTCTCTCTGGATAAAAAACCTGACCATTAAACAGTTCAAAAAATTGTAACCACATCATAACATCTGCTTTAACTTGTTGATTGATCTTAATTCTAATATGAGGTTTCTTGATTTTGAAACTGGCTATGAGGTCATAAAATCTCCTTATAAATGCCTTAGATGATGGAATGGCACGCGAACAATACGCTAAAAGACCAGTTACCGATTCCAAATCCCTAACCTTCATCTTTTTCGGACCAACATTGGTTCCAGGAGGGCACGTAATTTTGACAACTTATCTTGGGGGATCATGACCATCATCAAACAACTATCTATTACAAAATCAAAAAATGTGATTCTAGTAGTAGGGCCTAAACTTTTATCCTCTGCATTTGGAATGGAAAGTTTCATGCAAACATCCCTAAATGCACTGATTATTGCAGCTCACAGTCTTCTGTGTCTGGTGGCCCAACAAAAAAGAAATCATCAAGGTATTGATCCATTGAATCAAGACCAGATTTTGTTTTACAACCCACTGCACAAAGTTGGCAAATTTTTCAAACAACTGGCAGGAAATGGCACATCCAAAAGGCAGACACTTATCAATATAATATTTTCCATCAAAGTAAATGCCAAGCGAGTGGAAATCCGCAGGATTCATGATTATTAAGCGAAATGCAGATTTAACATCCATACGGGCCATGTTTGCCCCAAAACCAGAAACATAAATCATGTCTAAAATACTATCTAAAGTGGTATATTTTACGGAACAGAACTCATCATCAATGAAATCATTTATACTATTACCAGCAGGATATGACAAATGGGTTATCAGGCGCCAAGTTCCGTCTGATTTCGGAACAAGGCCGATAGGAGAAGTACGAAATGTTGAAATAGGAGAATTTGAAAAAGGCCCTAACATTTTACCAAGTTGTACTTCCTTATTTAATTTTTCTGAAGTTTCCTTTTGATTCTGATTAGCCGAGACAAAATTCTTTGAAACAAAACCATATCTTGGACCTGTGTATTGAAGATGAAAACCCTCTGAAAACCCTATGTAAATTTCCTGGGCAACCAATTTGTCTGGGAATTCATTTAACAGTTCTTGCAGTTGCTTAGTATTGATAGGTGTGTGCCCTTTGTCCCTTAGTCGGGACATTAAATCTCTGTCTGCTCTGGAATTGTGGTTGCCTGTTGGTAAATGAAGGCGAACTATTAAAATTAGACACTGAAGGCAATATACTAGTATTCTGCACAAACGACTTTGGTCTTACCGTGCCGTGTCCAACATGTCCAAGTGACGGACAATTTAATACAGAATGCCATCCGCTACAATGTAAACATGTGTGATTATAAATGCAATCCAGTTTTTTGCACTGATTATTGCTCTTAAATGCAAAATATTTTAAATTTGATTTGACTTGTCTCTTATTATGTGGCTGGGTTATGTAATTACTATGATTACTTGTACTTTTACTGCCCACATAAAGTAGCCATAATTCCATATCTACTAAGGCCCATGAACTGGATGGTTTATGGGCTTGACGCAAGCGATACTGTTCGTCATAGATTCTCCATCCTTGACTTTGGTTGCAACGAGAAGCACACAATCTAATGGTGTACATATATTTCAATAATTCTTGAAAGCGCTGAGGATGAACCCTACAGTAAACGCTTGTGAACAATATAAACGCGGAAGTCCACTGATAAATATTTTGTATTTGAGCTTTGTTTTTTGGTCCTTGCAAGACAAGTTTTCCATCATGTATGACCAAAGACTGCATTTCAGGATTCGACGGTTCATGTGTATTTAACAGTGAAGCTAAATTTATGTATTCTGATTTTGCAATTTTTTCTTGAATATTTTGGGGTACGTGACTTGTGATAAGGTTAAATCTTATTGCGGCCAAGGATATAATACAATTTAAGTTACAGAAACTTAAATTGCGTAATTGGGACAATGCGGTAAAGCCAGGCAATGGAACATCTGATAAATATGTTTAAATTTCAGGTTTTTATACCCCGCCACACGTAGTGGCGAGGTATTTTGTGTTTCCCTCAGTCGTGCGTCCGTTCGTCCGTCCATCTGTCTTTCTGTCTGTCTGTCCGTCCGTCCGTCCGTCCCCCGAAGGTTTCCGACTGATAATTTGTGAACGAAATAACACAAGGCCTTCAAACTTTATATGTAAATTGTTAACTACAAATCTCGTTTGAAGTTCGATTTTGGGTTCAGAGGTCCAAGGGGTTCTTGAGTTATACCCCTTGAAACTTTGAAATTTTGTGAATTGTAGGGTTTCTTACTCATAGCTTATGAATGAAATAACATGCTGTCTTCAATATTTGGTATGTAAATTGTTTACCACAAAACACAGGCAAAGTACAATTTTGGGTTCAGCGGTACACATAGTTCTGGAGTTATGCCCCTTTAACTTATAAATTTTGTGAAACGTAGCGGGGTATCATGTGATGCACCATTACTGTTTTTGTTTCTGTTTTTGATTTTCTTATGACCCTTAAGAGAAACCATCATCTCTGTAAAATGATTTCGCTGTCAAGCCAAAATGTGTGCAGATTGTCTAGCATAAAATTGTCAGCCACCTCTGCTCAATATCCCTCCTAGGGTACACATTTTCTGATGGTACATTTTAATGTTAAATTATTTTTGAAAGTATAAAAAAGATATTTCTGTCATCCATGTATTTCCACACTTGGTTTTTTTATTGACTCTTGACATTTTTCGTCATTATGCTGTGTTTATTACATCCAAAATTTTGGCAGTTTCTAGATTCATGTACAGGTTTGATGAGTCAAATCTTACAAAAGTTACTAGTGTTAGTAGTAGCAACTAAAAAAATCAACGGAGGAGGATAAAATACAGATAAAAACACAACACAAAATTGCTCATTTTGATCCGTGGTGCATCAGTCATTCTTTGTCGACCATGCGAAGGACTATACTGACTTTCAAATATCGAATAAAATGATGTGTATCTCTGGAGTAGTGCACTGATTTTGAACTGTGTAGAAAATGGTGTAGTAAAAAATTCTCAGATTTTCAACAAGACTATAAGACTCACTGTGATAGGGCATTGGTAATGTTTGTGTTATGCTGTGAAAGATTACGTCGAAAACTTGCGGTCGTATCAGGGTGTGTTGTAATTATCAGGCTATGTTGCATTGCAGTCGTCGGAGCAGCATTGACAACTTCCGTGCAAACCAAATTTTTTGTCATTATTTTCAAATCGCTGTGAAATTTTAGCATTATGTAGCTGAAGACCTCGCTGAAGGCACTGAAAAGATTGCGATCTCAAGTTTGTGGTTTATGGCTAACTGGAATTATACTATATATAACATGTATCATAAAGTGACCCGAAAACAAATACATACAAAAACGATTGATCCTTTGGTATTCATGACTTTGTGTTGTCTCGGTATTCGTTTGGAAGTTTAACCACCATAAACTGGACCTATTTGTTTCTTTTTTTCCTTGATTTGACGTCCGTTCAAGTAGAAAAAATACCAGAGGCTCCCAGGAGCCTGTATTGCTCACCTGGCTTTCAGTTGCCACAATCAAGGTAACAATGTAAGTTATACAGTTGATCTTCAGTTCCTCTAACTTTCGTAGGTCAAACACCTCCAATATTTTGAACTGTTTTTAAAAGTCTGATCATGTTTTATTATATTTCTTTGTTGGGATTTTTTTTATTAAAAACGTTCTTGCTAAGGACCATTTTCGACACCCTGAGTTTTGAAATCAAGACGTCATTTTGTAAATGGCAGTCAACAAACAATTTTCAACATCGGTTTTGAAGTCGCTACATCAATATCTATTTGGTAATCAAATTTCTTTTAAATCGGACAATGTTGAATTTTCCCGCCTATTTGGTAGCCATTTTAAATATGGCGGTCAACGAACAATTTCTAACATCATTTTTGAAGTTGCGACATCAGCACCTATTTGGAACAATGTCATTGAAATCGGACAATGTTGAATTTTTTCCGCCTTTTTTGGCGGCCATTTTGAAAATGGCAGTCAACGAACAACTTTCAACATTGGTTTTGAAGTCCCAACATCAATATCTTCTTGGAAACCAAATTTCATTGAAATCGGACAATGTTGAATTTTTCAGTCTTTTTTGGCGGCCATTTTGAAAATGGCGGTCAAGGAACAATTTTCAACACCGGTTTTGAACACGCAACATCAAGATCTATTTGGAAACCAAATTTCATTGAAATCGGACAATGTTGAATTTTTCCCGCCTTTTTTGGCGGCCATTTTGAAAATGGCGGTCAAGGAACAAGTTTCAACATCGGTTTTGAAGTCGCAACATCAGTATCTATTTGGAAATCAAATTTCTTTGCAATCGGAAAATGTTTAATTTTCCCGCCTTTTCGGTAGCCATTTTAAATATGGCGGTCAACGAACAATTTTTAACATCATTTTTGAAGTTGCGACATCAGCACCTATTTGGAAACCAAATGTCATTGAAATCGGACAATGTTGAATTTTCCGCCCTTTTTGGCGACCATTTTGAAAATGGCGGTCAACGAACAACTTTCAACATCAGTTTTGAAGTTGCGACATCAAGACCTATTTGGAAACCAAATTTCATTGAAATCAGACAATGTTGAATTTTTTTGGCAGCCATTTTGAAAATGGCGGTCTAGGAACAATTTTCAACACTGGTTTTGAACTCGCAATATCAAGATCTATTTGGAAACCAAATTTCATTGTTATTGGACAATGTTGAATTTTCCCGCCTTTTTTGGCGGCCATTTTGAAAATGGCGGTCAAGGAACAATTTTCAACCTCAGTTTTGAAGTCGCCACAGCATGGCAAACATTTCATCGATTTACACTTAACCTTCATCTTCTATAGTTTTGGAAATAATAGATGAAAAATACAAAAATGAAAAAAAAAATCGATGAAAAAAGGGCAATAACTTCTACAAGGGTTTATGGATTTTCTTCAAAATTTCAGGGTGGGTAGATCTTGATATGCTGAACATTTTTGCAATTTACACTTGACCTCTATCTGTTATACTTTTTGAAATAAAAAATATAAAATGCAAAAATTTTGAAAATTTAAGGGAAAAAGGGTTATAACTCCGAGATGGGTTTTCAGATTTTCTTCAAAATTGTACAGTGGGTAGATCTCATCATGCTGATTATTTTTACTTCTGTCAAATTTTTTATATCTGTAACGGTTTTCGAGTTATTAGCCAAAAACTGCAATTTACCCCTGTTCTATTTATAGTAACAGCAGCCATGTTGTTTGGTCCTCGGACTAATCGAACATAACTTTTAAACAACATACTGTGGTGATGATTCAGGCCAAGTTTGGTTCACATTGGCTTGGTAGGTTCAGAGAAGATCTTTGAAAAGTTGACAGACAGACGGACGGACGACAGACGACGGACGCAAAGTGATGGCAAAAGCTCACATGGCTTTTTAGGCCAGGCGAGCTAAAAGGATATGGAGTGAATGTACATTTGACAAAAACTCCAGTTTATCAAGGACAGGGCTTTTATTTCTATATGCAGTCAATCATAAATGCTACCACTTCTTTTTAGACTGACAGTTCGGTTCTCATTACTTTATCATAGGGTTAATATAAGGTTAAAGGTCTTTCTTTACTGACTGTTTCAAAACTGTGTTTTTGTAGTTTAGATATACATGTATCAGTTTAAGAATGAAATGCAGATGTAACGGATTGCCAATATTTGTTTTCAGGGGTATATCGTTCATGGTTGCAAAACAATAATTTAATGAAATTGTAAATAAACTCCATAACTTATATATTTCAATTAGTACTTATATCTGAGTTGTGTATCCTGGAAGTAAAGACACTACATAAACTATAAAGTCGGCCTTATGTTAAGAATTGTTTCTCGTATGCATGTATCTCACTTGATGCGATATGCTAAAGCAACATTCAAAATATAAGAACTTAAGTACTTACAAGAAAATTAATCCTCCAGGGATATGATCGACGTAACATTTATGAAATTAGCACTCCGTTAATTCTATGTCGTCACCACGAGTTGGTTGACCAGTAATGTTGCAGTCTTGTAACTTGCGACTACAAATAGACTAGATCTAGTGTTGTTCTTTAGTATCGGCTTTGACTTGTCCCTAGCTACGACGTAAACTTTGGGTAAATCATTTCTAAAGTAAATTCACAGTGACTTCGGTATTTACAGTAGGGTGCAGACATAACCTCTCGTCCAAGTTAACTTTGGGAGCAGTCATGAGAACAGTCCTAAGTTAACTTGAAGTTAACTTGAAGCAGTCATAGAATCCTGACTGCTCTGACCAGTCATAGAGCCCTGACTGCTCTGACCATGCAGTCATAGAGCCCTGGCCGCTATAACCTGTCATAGGGTACCGGTGATACTAAACAGAGTCGAGTAAAGTCGATTAGAGTCAACTAGAGTCTACTAATGAAAAAATGGTATTATTAATGAAATAAAGGTTATATATGAATAATATGTTATTTTCTTTGTTTTATAAACTTAAAAACAAGAGTTATTCTTCTAGATAATCGCGTGTTTACAAGAATCAGGTATTGAGTAGAAAGAGTCGACGATTCAAAATGGCGACCAACAGAGTCTACAAGTGATCTGATATATAAATCACAATAATTAAAGCGGAATATTGTAAATTATTTTAAGATTTTGTGTAAAAAAGAAAGAATTGAAATTTTTACTTTTATTTGACCAACTATAATGTGAGAAAATAGACATATAAACAACTGTCTAAGTGGTCATCAAATATGCCCATCACACTAAACACAAAATCGTTACGGAATGGCATATAAAGTAATCCGGATGTTCCAGAAATCGAACTTACTCTTGGCTGGCTGGGACTAATATAACATATTAGTCCCAGTTCTTAGTTATATTTTTCCAAGTTGTATTTCAAGAAAAAAATATTAACACAAGAAACAAGAAAATAATCTCGACAGAGCAACTATAATACTGTCAGATCTAATGCTTGAGAAATGCAATATCCTTGCGAGGAGGGACTTACAATATTATACGTCCTTGTTGCGAGGTAATATCTACCACGAAAAAAAAAATAAGTGAGCATATTTTCATGATTCTCATAATTGCAACAAAAGACCTACATCTGATAAATATAGGATTGCTTGAAATAGAAGGACGCAACGTAAAGCAATTTTATTTGTCTTGCATATAATCTTTCCTAATTTTTCACAGGTAGGCAGAGATATTTTAAATATCTCTGATGTAAGCAACTCGGTGCTCTGACCTGTCATAGAGCCCTGACTGCTCTTACCAGTCATAGAGCCCTGACCGCTCTAACCTGTCATAGAATCCTGACTGCTCTGATTAGTCGTATAGCTCTTAAACAATACAAGAACTGTGAATACTCAAAATTTAATACAGCAATGGATACGTCCAACATTCCCTACCACGCGCACACGATTCACACAACGAACGCACAAATTTTTCCCACGTTGAGTGCAATTTTCTTCAATTTTGCCGTAACCATATCAGAACTTTCAGAAAACAGTCACTTCTATGTACTCGAAATTTCCGTCATTTTGTAAAATAAACAATTAAATAAATAAATATACAAAACTGAATAAAAATCAGTCCTGTAGGTAATAAAATATCCTGCAAACAGCCACAAACATCAAATATTAGAAGAGGTGCATATTTCATTTTCACATTAAAATAAAACTTTTTGTAATTTAACCTTAAATATATAAGAAAAAGCAGATTTTCTTCATTCGATATCATATCGATGCCCGCAATACTTCAACTTTCTGTTATTTAACCTAAAATATGTAAGAAAAAGCAGATTTTCTTCATTTGATATTATATCGATGCCCGCAATACTTCAACTTTCTGTTATTTAAGCTAAAATATATAACAAAAGGCAGATTTTCTTCATTCGATATTAAATCGATGCCCGCAATACTTCAACTTTCGGTTATTTAACCTAAAATGTTTAACAAAAGCCAGATTTTCTTCATTCGATATTATATCGATGCCCGCAATACTTCAACATTCTGTTATTTAACCTAAAATATATAAGAAAAAGCAGATTTTCTTCATTCGATATTATATTGATGCTCGCAATACTTCAACTTTCTGTTATTTAACCTAAAATATATAACAAAAGGCAGATTTTCTTCATTCGATATCATATGAATGCCCGCAATACTTCAACTTTTGTTATTTAACCTGAAATATATAAGAAAAAGCAGATTTTCTTCATTCAATATAATATCGATGCCAGCAATACTTCAACTTTCTGTTATTTAACCTAAAATATATAA
>MJUU01013453.1:8226-19605 GCA_002080025.1 Modiolus philippinarum | reverse complement strand
TTCCGATAGAGTCCAATGTGTAACATTTGTGAATAGGTCTGGTGTAATTGACTATGTAGTACCATGAGAGAAGATCTTTGTATACGTTTTCTTATATGGTCCAATGGTTAACTAAGTTTCCTGCTGGCACTTTCTTATATGAACTTTGGACTTTATTTACGCTTTTTAAAAAAGAAACCAGCCAATAACTATTGCCACAAGTTTTGTTCCAGTCCCCTGGGAAGCCCGATTAACAATTATATTCTGTTAAAAGTGCTATAGTTTTGTTTTATAGTCGTTTCTGGCCACCACATGCGTATGGTCTCATATCCCCTGTCGGGTTAACCAATCAAATTGAAGTGCCGCGATATTTCACCTAATCAGAGACTAAGGTATAATGTCTTTACTCACATTCAAAATCTGTAGCTATATTTCTTTTCCCTAATGTCATTTAATTTATTTCCTGAATTACTCGAAGTTCACTCTGTGCCACGATCTAATTTTCTCGAAGTACCACATCTTCGTAGTTACAAATAAGGGCTTTCATTTTAGTTATTTATAAATTCTCAAGCTGTTGTTTTTTGGAACATAAATTTAATGCCTTAATGACCTATAGTATAACTTTCTAATGTTTACAAATGATTTGCTGATTTTTTTTCTACATAAGAAGTCATGAAAAAATCTGCAAAGTTTATGTTTCCTGCTAGATTTTTCTGGTCTTCAGTATTTATTTTAGTTCACCCGGATGAGAATTTTTTGGCTTACAGTTGGACCACCACTTCAGTGTAATATAAAATGAAAAATCTGAACTGCTAAAATTTAGAAGTTATTGGCCAACTCTAAACTAGCATTATACAATACGTTAATAATAAGGGATTATGATTATGGCAGATACTTGTATATATTTTGTAACTTGAAATGCGCTATGATCAAATCATCGAATATATGCGTTCATTAGTTAATACTTTGATAGTTGCTTATTCCATAAATACTTTTTTTTACTTTTTGTGTACTGTCAACAATTCTCTGAAAGGCAAATCGGATAATACTTTGAAATATCGGTTAGTCAGTTAGTACATACGCGGTATAACAGTATTATGTGAGCTATGTTGATGCAATTTCAGTCTAGGGTAAAACTTAAAATTATCTTGATATGAAGTAATCGGAAAGATAAAATTATGCAAAAGGCCGTGTATTCATCACTTTTTAAACAGTACAGCATTGCCGGCTATAAACTCATTAACTGTCTTTTAAATTGTAACCAACTCATTAACGGACAAAAATTTGTAATAACCATTTTATACCCTTTAAAATGAACAATAATACTTGAGTGCCTACAGTTAAACTATTCTGCTTTAGATTTTGTGTCTAGTACAAAAAGAAACCTTTTTTCAGAACAAATATATTTTCCTGGTTGATATTTGTAGAATTTGTTGTCAAAATTGTACTAGGGTACATCATCGCCTTTTAGTTTTCTGACAATATTTTGAACCTTATGTTAAAAACAGTGACAGCTGACACTAGCGGCGTAATGATAATCGCACTGGTAGACAAACGCATTTTACGAGATAATGATTATTTCTAAACTTAAAATCGAATTTATCAAAACATTTCAAGACATAAATTGAAACTTACTCTCAGTTGACCCGTATCCTACTCCGGTTAACGGACCCTTCGCCGTTGTAACCACATATTAAACAAAACCGACGGACATTTCACTCGATTAGCCGAATGACTAGTGTAAACAAACGAGATATCCGACTGTCAGTCAGAGGGAGAAGATATATGTAATTTATTGAGGAATACTGGATTTTGATAGCTTAATATTGAAATGCGAGTTGTTTTCTGTTGAATGTATCTAAGAACAGCTGAACATCTTGTTGGTAACTTGTTAAAAATTTGATCTTTGTGCATTTGATTTCGGAGATGGGAACACGATTCGTTTGAAATAGAATTTCTGTATTCCCATTACATTAAATGGCACCACCAAATCAGATTGATTAATTTACGGACATTTACACATTACTATCATTTTATTTGAATGACGTATTCTACGTATTTGTAGAGACTTTGTCTCATTTGCATTTACTCCATATCCCTTCATTGATTATTAAAGGCTAAACGTCTCGGAAATGATGGTGGATTAATTTATTATTTAATTCTGGGCATTTACCGGATGCCACAAAGCCGATTGGCATCTTGGAACGATTGGGGATGTTAACAAAACTTTCTGGTAAGCTTTTTGATAGCAATGTCTTTTGTATCGGTGAAAACCTTTGAATTGATTGTAGAATGGGTGCTGTTTTCTGCACGACTCTCAATGAAATCTGCTTCTTAAGTATAACTGTCTCATTTATTTTATAAGAAACTTGTCACTTTTCTCGTCGTTGTGTGAGATTTTGTTGCCCGCTTTCATTATATGTCACCACGGGCCGAACGTTTAAAATCAGACACAGAAGTCGAAATAATGTGTACTGCCTTCATTTCATTTCATAAACAACTGCGAAAGAATCGTGTAAAATTTCAGGAATGTCAACCTTTAAATCTATACTTTGAAAATTATAGTATCAACCAATCAGATAATAGGATTAATGACAAACTACATTAAAATATTTATTTATGTGTTAATGATTATTGTACATATGCTGACTACGAAAAAAGTAAACAAAACATAGAGACTTCCATGGAAGATTATAGACTAGCTTAAGATGCTTAATATGAAAATGATTTCCAAATTACGACACTCAAAAATATGAAAAAGGGTCTTCAAACTATAGACCATTACAGGAATCTTTGAAATAAAAACTATCGGAAGGTGTACAAATTGTAGATATACCATCGAATGAAACACCACCGAGAACAGATTCGATGTTCAAATGAAGGAAGCAAATCTAATGAAGGAAAGAAATGTGGACAATTTGAAAGAAATCTGAAACGTTTGTATTCCGAAACAGATTTTTTTAGCGTATTTAAATTCGAAATTTTTATGGAAATATATTCCAGATAGATTTCTATTTCATAGCCTATCCTGCCCCGAAAATATTTGATCAAAGAGATAAAAGGCGACACGGGAGTAGAAACAAAACTGCGATGGAAATTTACTTTGTCGAAATTCCAAACATAAATATGTTTGAAAAATCAGGTTTTAATTGTTTGGTTTAAATGCAATCTTTACAAATGACCAAAATATTTCATATTTTAGAAATATTTTACTTTATCATATCCTTTTGAAGGAGTTTAATATGTTGCGAAATCTTTTCATAAATTTGTTGGAAACGTCAGGCTTTTGATATTGTGGTTAAAAGTAAATCTTTACTACAAATTACCATTTTTAAAAAGTATTTAACTTCATTATATCCTTTCCAGGGAGTATTCATGTTGCGATAGTAAAGAAGTAGGGTTTTCAATCTGCTGTTTAAAGCAAATGTTTACAAATGACCAAAATATTAATTGTTTAGAAATATTGTACTTAATCATATCATTTTGAAAGGGGTTATATGTTTGGAAATAGTTTTTCATGAATATTTTGCATAAATATGCTTGAAAAGTCAAGTTTTTTTTTTGTGTGGTTTAAACCATTTCTTTGCAAAAACAAATTACCGAAGTTACTATGAATTGAGATTCTGCATATGCGCATTTCGACATCTTATGTCTTCGGTGCAGATCAAATCGAAATATTTTGAAATTCATAAACCAAAATATGCAAAAGCTGAGCGAAAACAAAATACCAAAACGATCTAAACAGGAGAGCCAAAATCAGCTAAGGACAGAGCTATGCAAGAGGGAGATACACCTGAGGTTTGAACAATATTTTCTAAAATTTAGATATTGCATTTTTTCTGAGAAAATCTGTTTTCGGGCTAACAGCGGAGTATTGGCTACTAGGTTGGTGAATACCCTCAGGGACTAACAGTCCACAAGTATTGGCATCGGCCCAGTGGTAATAAATAACAAAATACCGAAGTTACTATGAATTAAGATTCTGCATATGCGCGTTTCGACAACTCATGTCTCTTCAGTGCAGATCAAATCAAAATATTTAGAAATCAATACACCGAAATATGCAAAAGCTAAGAGAAAACAAAATACCAATACGACCTAAACAGGAAAACCAAAATCAGGTAAGGAAAGAACTATGCAAGAGGGAGGTACTCCTTAGGTTTGAACAGAATTTTCTGAAATTTAGATATTGCATGTTTTCAAAGAAAATCGGTTTTCAGGCCAGGACCGACGTACTGGCTAATGACCTAAATAATTCATTTTTAATAATATTTGACTTTATCATATCCTTTTGAAAAAAAAAATTATGTTGCAATTGTAAGGTAGTAAGGTTTTCAGTCTGCGGTTTACAGTAAATCTTAAAAATGATCAAAATAATTAGTTTTTTTAAAGAAATTTTATTGAATGCTGTACAGTTTTTCATAAATCTTTATAAATATATTAGAAAATGTTTTTTCTAGTTCATTGCTTTTTTTTTCATTCCCTCTCCAACATTCCATATGCGTTGTATTTAACACATGAAATATATCAAAGACTACGTTCATGCTGAATTTTTCCTTTTAAGTGATCTGTTATAATTTACGTCATTTATGGGCAAATGACTAAATACCGAAGTCACTGTGAATTTAAATTCTTCATATGCGCATTTCGACAACTTATGTCTCTTCAGTGCAGATAAAATCTAAAGGTTTTGAAGACCATAAACTCAAAGATGTTTAAAACTGATAGAGAACAAATAACCAATATGATCTAAATGTCAAAGACGTGTTTTTCAAATGTATTTCAATGCATAAAATATCATGACAATTTATAAATTTTAATCTAAGCCGTTGCTAATAATTAGTCCAAGATCTAAAACTGCGTATTTTGAAGTGAACTTGGTCCATCTAAGTTCTCGTGTTTTAAAGCGACCAATCGCTTTAAATAATGTAAATTAAGCAGCAACAATGTGAACATCAATTGCACTTTGCGAACACTTCCACGCCCGCTCTTTGAGTGCACTTGAAGACGGTCACGGAATCACTTTTAAGTGAACGCAAAGTACACTTGAAAAACGCTTTTCGAGTGCACTTAGGTGGAATGTTGCGTCAGCACCCATCTTTATTCACAATAAACATTTTAATAGAAATACCTGTAATCAACGAAGAGATATCAATACTCAATACCGAGAAAAGAGACAAACAAGTGAATCCAACTTACAATCCGGTAGAAAATAAATCAAAGACCACAAAGAGATAGGAGCCCAAGTCCTTCTGGAAAAACGTGTTAGTAATGCCGTTGTGGCCAGTCGGGGTCAAATCGCAGTTGAAATAAACAAAACAGAAACATTGGAAGGCCATACATTGTGTACCAACAGTGACAATGTACAGCTTAGTGAGGAAACGCGCAAACCGCTCGTAAATAAAACAAAAACAAACGTGGCTATAGAACTGTTCTAAGTAATAAAAACTGCAAGCAAATTTTGAAAATCGAATTAAAAAAGAAATCTATATAAAAATGAAAGCAGAATTTTTTGTTAGTCTTAGGTCAAAACACCTCAGAGAACGACGAATGTACAGAGGAAACATACGCCAAAGAGATTGCGTTATGGATCCTAAAATTATTTTTTTATCAAAGAGCTTTGTTTAAATATTAAATTAAATTTTTTATCAAAGAGAGCTTTGTTTAAATATGATATTGAATTAAAAAAAGGGACTAAAATTCACTCCAGTCCAAACACTCAATCATCAAGAATTAACCAAACACCTAGTAAGATTTTTTGTATACTTCGTTTTTTTTTTATATTTTCCCGAAAAGGATGAGGATAGTAATGAATCCCTAGTGCGCAAAAAATCAAATGCAGCTTCTATCTGAAAAAAAAACTGTTCAGCTCGACAAGTATATAGTTAGCTTATCCAATTTCCCATTTACGCAAGAAAATAACTCATTCCAATTTAAATTTGCAATTCCAGTGATTGCAAATCTTGTGCCGCCATTTTTTAGCGTTACCAAGTAGTGTGAATAACCAATATGTGCGGAATCGCATGGGACTCAACAAAATCATAATTGTAACTTGATAACTTTGCAGAATTTTACACTATGGCAATTTAAAAAACATGGGAATTTCAAAATCTCATGGGAAAATGCAATTTCACATGGGATTTCCCCATTTCCAAAGAGATTTTGAAATAGTCCCATGGGACTTTAATTTTCCCATGGGATTATTATTTTTCCAATAGGATTATTATTTTCCATGGGATTATTTTTCTCCCATGGGAATATTTCAAAATCCCATGGGAAATTGTAAAATCACATGGGAAAAGGCATTTTCCCATGGGATTTTGAAATTCCCATGCTTTTTAAATTGTAATTGTGTAAAGGTGTGCTAACATATCGACTTACTTATATGATTTTCGTAAGTCCCATGAAATTCCGCATAATTTGGTAATTTACACTAAGTATATGGTAGCTCTCAAAAATGGCGGCACCAGATTTGCAATCACTGGAATTGCAAATTTAAATTGGAATGAGTTAAATGCAGAACAAAATTGAACCCAAAATGAGAAGTCATCATTAAGAAGACTGCAGAATGAAAATCAAATTGTTATCAAACGGGCAGATAAGGGCGATGCTTTTATTACAATGGATATAGAGTATATAAAAAGTCTTGCGGAGGAATTAAGGTGTCTCCGTGGTATTATTCCGCCATTTTTGTTTTTATACTTGTTCATTTAGGTTTCATACATTTAGAAATATAACAAAATAATTATTTAAAATGTAAATAAAGTTCCAAAGTATTTGAAATGGCTATTCCTTATCGCTTTTACAACATTTTCATTACAAAAAGGTGAACCAAAAGCAAATGATCTTTAAATCTGTACCTGGATTTACAGAAGACAGAAATTAAGCAATTGAGATAATTTGATAAAATATTTTCATATAGATATCACTAGAGAAATTAGCATTTCACAACTTATTTCAACGGTGACGCCTAATTTTTATTTTTCCTATGTTAACAATATAATGAGTTAAAAAAAACATGCAAAGTATAAGGAAAATCTTTAATAGAATTTTAAATTTATCCCCTCATATAGTCATCTTCCCTATCATTCCTTTCTAAAATCCATACATTTTCAAATTCAGTTTTTTCGCTTAAAAGCACGGTGTTCCCCAAATTTTTATTTTATATTTTGATATTTCATACAAGTATGTTTCTACAAAGAAAATTTCACAAAATATGATAACATGAAAAAAATACCCTGCAGACACCTTAAGTGATCAAACTTTTTATTCAGAAATCCTGAAAACATTAATAATCTCACAATACGACTCAACAACCTCCTGCCAAAACGTCCGCGGGTGACGTCAGATAAGCAATGCAACTATTTAACATATTTCGAGAGAAAAAGTAGGAATTCAAGCAAATTCAGGACGCAGTGCGAGAACAAAACGGCAAATGTATTAAAATTGATGATCCGTCAGATTTGAAACTTAGACTTATAACTGCGGGTCCGGCATGCCCAACTCATCGTATCAGTAACTTTATTGATACTATTTTGAAATCTGTATGTGGATTCATTCCTAATTTCATCCCCGATGATACTGACTTTCTGTCACATCTTCCAACCATAACAGATATGAACGCATACCTTTTAGGTGACAAGCTTATAAATCAATATACTACATGTTTTTGGTATTGCAGCTGTATAATATTGGGTTGAAAAATACAGGGGTACCATACAAGAATGATTTTCTCTCGAATTTATGTTGAGATTTGATAAATCTATCCTAGAAAATATTTTTTTTCTTTAATCCAAAGAACTTTCTTTGAACTTGCGGAACACATATGGGTTCCAAATTTGCGCCGACTTACGCCACACTAGTAATGGGTTACCTCAAAAAGTATATCAAGAAGAAGAGGCGAAATTCGGAATTGAATTTGCAACATACATCGAATACGGTATTTAAATGATTGCTTCATTATATGGACACCATCGGACGAGGTGCTGATTTTTTTCAGAAGAGTTTTCCAGAATTTTAAACAATTTGAATCCAGCAATTGAGTTCATAAGAAAAACATATACTCATAAATTTTCATTTTTTGATATTCTTGTTATCAATGATGGCACCAATATGAAACGAACTTGTTTTACAAGAACACGGGTACGTACCATTATTTGAGCTTTAAGTATTGTCATCCAATTCATGCAAAGAGAAATTTCCCGTATTGACTTGCCTGAAAAATATGCATTTTTATGGACCACGAACAAACTAGAAATGAATCTTTACAAGACTTAGAAAATTTCTTAAACAGACAAAAATATATGTCACTTTGTATTAGACATGGTGTAGAGAAAGCGCAACAAATTCCGATCAACAACTCTGTTCAACAAATAAAAGAGGATCACCGGACGAAACTACAATACCATTTGTAGTTACACATAATCCATGCAATGAAGACATTTTTTCTGTTAAAAGAACTGATTTGTACGGAAGCGTATTAGTGCCATGTTTACACATTTTATTTATTTTTTTTTATACTTTAATCTGTAAAATTTACACTTTAATCTGTAAAATTTGCACTTTAATCTATAAATTTACAATTTTTTCTGTAAAATTTACACTTTTTTTCTGTAAAATTTACACTTTAATCTGTAAAATTTACACTTTTCTCTGTAAAATGTACACTTTAATCTGTAAAATTTACATTTTTTTCTGTAAAATTTACACTTTTTTCTGTAAAATTTACACTTTATTTATACTTTATTCCATTTCGTTAAAGCGAGATACGAAGGTGTTATAGCGAGATACTTAAGTTGTTATAACTTGATACTACGGCATTATGAATAGATAATATGTCGTAAACGAGAAACTTTATATGTATTTGCACATATCATACTGGTATACTATTTGCATATATCATAGACAGATATGAAATGTCAGTGTCACAAATAAAAACTGACATTTTCATTTAGATTCGCGTCTTTCCGGATTTTACATAGCCGGTTTTGACTTTACCCTGGATTGACCCACTCACAGTCTGACGGGTGCTGTATACAGAGCAGGACAAACTTACCTTTCCGAAGCACCTGATGTCACTCTGCTCTTTTTAGAGTTCACACTGTTAGTGCTTTAGTTTTTTGTGTTGTATATGTAGTGCTTGTGTGTTTTGTGGACATGTAGTGCCTTTGGTCTTCCGTCTTTCAGGAGGTTCTTGCTTTTGCCTTGTTTCTGGACTTTGATTTATGCAATCTTGTGCTTTGTTCATTCAGTATTCTACTGCCGTTGTTTATCATGAATTCTTTTCGACCTGTTACTATGTTATTATAATGAGAAACTATCTCGTTATAACGAAAAATCATCTTGTATTACCGAGATAAGTAGCAAGGAAGTATGTTGTTATTCTTCGTAGATAGGAAATAAGAGTTCTGCCACAAGACTATTTTCCATGCAGAAATCCTGCATAGGACCCCAAATTTAGGCCCCCGGGGTGCAAATGGGTCTTGAGTGAGTCGGGAATGCTGAAAAATGCAGGGAGGCAAGGTATCTGGGGCGACCCACCAAAATAGATTAAAATATTTGGAAATCCAATAAATCATGGATTTCGGATCTTCTCAAAGACGGACCAGCAAATCCGATTATTGGGTCCCGAGCGGAAAGGGAGCCGATTCTGAGGTGGAGCAACCTGCCTTGGGATATATTCCGAGTGGTAAGGGTCAAGGAGACGAAAAGTCAGTATTGGGAGGACATGATTCTGACGCTGGAGAGGAAAGGGTAGAGACGTAGGTCTGGTCATGCAGCAGGATGATTCCGGAAATACCCCGTAAAAGTAGCATCTGCTGAAGATCAATAACTATGGGATGAAGAAGGCAATTGCAAAGAAGAGTGAGCATGAATTCTTCGATATCGAAGTGGTGAATTGAGGGGGCGTCAGAGAATCCTTTTCCTGATGGGGAAAACCCATCGGAAAAAGATATTTGAGGGTTGGAAATCAGCGAGGGCCTTGGGAATGATTGTCTACATATTGCTGAAAGGGGGCGAAGGCTGGCGCAACCGATCCTTTCCATTGTAATAATTCTTCAGGCAGACGGCAGGGTATCATCCGGGATCTGGCCAAGCGGAGAAAATCACGGTGCTTCTTCATCTTGGCGATTAGCGAGAGTACTAGTATGGTCCTAGCACTCAGGCAAGCGAGGGATCCAAGGTGAAGAGACGCCGCGGCACGATCCCCGGTCAGAGCAGAACTCATGGTGCCGCTGGTAAGCAATAGACTGCTGATGGAGGCCTCAGCTAAGACAATGGAGACCACCTTATCCAGTCGCTTATAGATGCGAAGCATGCATGCGGGCATATTTTTGTACCTCGGATTCCAGGAAATCCTCGAATCTGGCATCTGCTTCGTCGGTCATTTATCTAGGGCTCTAAAGAAACTGCCGAGGATGGGGACTTCTTGAAGGGGCTATTGGGACCTATAATCAATCCGGAGACGTCGTAGATCTTACCATCGCGCTTCAGATAAAAGCCGTCACCCTGGACGATCTTCGGATCTTTGGGAGTAGGAGAAGACGTGATTTCTCTCGTGAATATTGGGGAGGAGTAGTAGATCTCCAGGTTGACCAGGGCTATTTCGTAGCTCTTGGAGGGGTCCAGACGGACGGCGTGGAGATGACCAGGGAGAATCCTCGCTTGGTTGTGGTATTCTTGACGATCTGCTGAAGCTCGGTCATTTGTATACATTTGTATTGCTCAGTAGACGACGCTCTTCTTTCCACCGTCTAATTTGAATTGGAGGATGCGATCGAAGATGACCAAAGCGTGGGCTTGGGTATTGGCGGCGACGTTGCGATCGAATTTTGCCTTGATATAGACGCCGATCGTCGAGTTCTTGAGGCTTGGAGACGTCGAAAACGAAGAGGGGAACGGAGATCCGTAAAGTCGGCAGGGGTGATGCCTGGATGTTCACCAGGTGATCCATATTGAAGAATTTCTAGCAGAAATCGGCGGCCTCCTTATAGAGCCTGGAGATCTTCTAATTCGTAAAGGAGGCATTAAAACCCACGACGGGATATTTAAGGGAATTCAATGTGACATGGATATCATTCATGCGGCAGTTATCGAAGATAGCTGGGTTGGCTTCTTGATCGTTACTCTTAACGGTCTGGAAGGCGAAGATCATCCTTCGCGGTCTTTCATGGCTGCTTTTGATGGAGAGACGCCAGGTGAAATTATCGTTTTCGGGGACGGCGATCGAATCGCGGATGAGAGTAAGCTCATGCTTGAATCCAGACACCAGCTTATCGTAGTTCTGGCAAAACCGAAGATATGCTTCAAGGGGATGGAGAAGGATCCCTTATTTGCGGGCTTTTCGATGACGAAGGCCTTCTGCGTGGCAAACCCAAGATTCGCGCGGCGGTGGCGGTG
>MJUU01013451.1:48826-59637 GCA_002080025.1 Modiolus philippinarum | reverse complement strand
ATTTTACAAAATTGAATGAGTCCGTTAAACGCGAGAATTATCCGCTACAAGCAGTGGAAGAATCACTAGCCAAACTTGCAAATGCAAGAGTATTTTCAAAATTAGACGCAAATAGTTCGTTTTGGCAGACTAATGTAGCAGTAGAGTCGCGTCCTCTCACAACGTTTATCACACCCTTCGGTAGGTATTGTTGCAACAGATTACCGTTTGGAATAAATTCGGCGAGTGAATTTTTCCAAAAGCGCATATCCGAGACGCTCGAGGGTTATCCTGGCGTATTGTGCCACATGGACGACATACTGATATTTGGTTCTTCACAAGAAGAACACGATGAGCGACTTGAGAACGTTTTAGCTGCCGTTGCAAAGGCAGGGCTCACACTTAACGAGAAGTGTGTATTTTCAAAGCCGTCCGTGAAATTTTTGGGTCAGATAATCGACGAATCGGGTTGTAGAATAGACCCAGACAAGGTTAAGGCCATAGCCGAAATGGATAGACCGACCGACATATCAGGAATTAGACGTTTCTTAGGTATGGTTAATCAACTGAATAAGTTTTCGTCGAAGATAACTGAGCTAACTAAGCCGCTTCGCGAGCTATTAAAATCTCAAAATGCATGGCATTGGGATATCCAACAAGAAAAAGCCTTCAATGAAATAAAGACTGAATTAGCGTCGTCCGGAACGCTTGGGCATTATGATTTGAACAAAGACACAGTTGTGTCCGCGGACGCATCGTCATATGGACTTGGTGCGGTATTAAAACAGAAATACCAAGACGTGTTTAAACCGATTGCCTATGCTTCGCGCTCAATGTCGGACGCAGAGCAGCGGTACGCTCAGATAGAAAAGGAAGCTTTAGGTTTAACATGGGCATGTGAAAAATTTAGCAATTATTTGATTGGTACTTAAGAAGTTCATGCTTGAAACGGATCATAAACCACTTGTACCATTATTAAGTATCAAGGGCATCGCAGAATTGCCTCCTCGGATTCAAAGGTTCAGAATGCGCCTGATGAGGTTTGATTTCACAATAAAGCATGTGCCTGGTAAAGAATTAAATATTGCTGATACGTTGTCTAGGTCGCCGGTAGGAGGTCCGTGCGAAAACGCAAAAGACTTCGAGACCGAAACTAAAGCATATGTTGATAGTATTGTTACTAATTTCCCGGCGTCAGATGCTAGACTTAAGAACATAAGAGACGAATGCGAAAAAGATGAGATATGCAAAAGCATAATACAATATTGTAAAGACGGGTGGCCAGAAAAGTCGAATTTAAGCGACAATTTAAAGCCGTACTGGAGTCTTCAAGGAGAATTTACAATTGCCGAAAATTTATTGTTGAAAGCAGACAGGCTAGTAATACCGAATTCATTGCAGGATGAAATATTAGACCGGCTTCACGATGGTCATCAGGGTATTGCGAAATGCCGTGAACGTGCTAAATCATCGGTTTGATGGCTTGGACTTAACACACAGTTAGAGAACGTGGTTAAAACGTGTCAAAAATGCATTGAAAATGCACATGATCAAGCCGAACCGCTATTACAGTCGGAGTTTCCGAAGCGACCGTGGCAAAAATTAGCTTCAGACTTATTTGAGTTAAAAGGTCACACGTATCTCTTAGTTGTAGATTATTTTTCGAGGTATATTGAGCTAGCGAGATTGTCGAGTACAAGTTCACAATGCGTGATAAACCATTTAAAGTCAATTTTCGCAGGACACGGTATACCAGAAACGTTTATGTCAGACGGAGGACCGCAGTACAATTCTTTGGTATTCAAACAATTTGCACAATCGTATGGGTTTCAGCATATAATGAGCAGTCCTCGGTATGCTCAGTCGAATGGGCTAGCGGAACGTAGCGTTCAAACTATTAAAAATATGCTTAAGAAGACGGATGATGAATATAAAACTTTACTTGCATACAGAGCAACTCCAATTGCGAACGGGTTTAGACCAGCGGAACTGTTAATGGGTCGAAAATTAAGAACATTAGTACCGGTTCAGCCAAAGAATCTTGCACCGAAATGGCCAAACTTCCGTAATTTATCGAAAAAGGAAAACGAGTATAAAGCCAAACAAAAATATTACTATGACAGACGACATCGCGCACGTCCACTTTCAGATGTAAAACCAAATGAAAACGTTTGGGTCAAAGATCAGAGAAAAGAAGGAATAATTAAGGTTAAGTCGCAAGAACCGCGTTCGTATATTATTCAAACCGACAGTGGTGAAATTCGCAGAAATAGGCGACAATTCTCTAGTTTACCTAAACAACCTGATAGCAAAAACATTCAAAAATCTTTTGAAACAACCCCCAATAAATTGGTGATTTCCAATAATGAGTCAATTGATAAAACAACAGGTCAATCTGATAAATCTGATTTCTATGTAACTAAATCAGGGAGAATCTCAAAACCTCCAGATAAATTTGGTTGGTAAACAAATCAGCTGTTTCATTCATAAATACTTTCTAATCATTTGCAATCTGATATGCACAATTAAAATTCTTCGGACTTAGCTGAAAAGGGGAGATGTAATGTTGATTGATATTTTAATAGCATGTTTATATTCATTTAAGTACCTGACATTTAGGTTGATTTATACATCCGTGCAGTATCTTAATCAGAGACTTGTCAACAGCACACGTGTTGGGAATGCACTTTGTATGACCGTTAGGTTATACTGATCTATACTGTTAATCAGTTGTTGTTTTGACTCTCACTTTGTAACATGTACATAGTAGTTTAGTAAAACATAGAAATGTTTATAGACTTAGTGTTTACCTTATACAGCATATAAGTAAAAATACGACAGCATCTAACAAAAAATACCGCTCATGTCGATGCTAGGGGCCGTCTTGAACTTATTATGAGGTGTTAGGGTTTGTTCATTGTTGAAGGCTTCATGGTGGCTTCAAGATAAAGAACAACAATAAAAGCGTTGTTCCATTGTTAAATTTGGTTTCCCTGTATTTATTGTGATCTTGTCTCATGTACATTAACTCATTATCATTCTATTCATGTGTAAAATAGAATAAATCTTCATTTCATGTTTTTTCTATGATTACAGCAAACATTAGACGATATTAGCTGCATATGGAATAGGCACAGAATAAGGCCATACAGACAGAGGATTTCCAGGTGTGGACGACCTTTTCATCAATTGTCAACAATATAAACTATGGTTTTCCTATGAATGACAATGATGTTCGAACCTGTGAGGAAGAGATCGGACCGTTGGTCATTTCCAGACGTAGTGAATTAATTGAAAAATTGTGTACTTGTATAATGGAGGAGCATGGTATTATTTTACCACAACACCCAGTTGACATGCGCGATTTGTACATATTTCTGAGAGAAGACATATTGAATAGCCTGTAGATATTATTTATTATATTCTTATAACAGGATACAAGTAGCACATCGATGTTGCAAGGTATTAAAGTTACGGTAGATACGGGACGCACATTCATTTATTTCACGCCATGTGATTTGATTAAAATCTAGTGTATCAATTAATAACCAAAATGTAATGATAGATGGATACTTCGAGTTATGACTATCATTTTACTGATTATTATCAATAATACAAGCTGTCCATTAATAATTCTTTTTCTTATGTCGTGATGCTATGTATCTTCTTTTATTTTCTCTAATATTTCACATTATGTATAGACATTCAAAATAAATGCTAAGAGTCCCCCCCTCCCAAAAAAAATACTGTTATTATATTATAACCCTTATCATAAATTGATGCAAAGTTTACGGTCGTACTTGCGGACGACGGACGCTAAGTAATTGCAAAATCTCACTTTGCCTTTCATCAGCAGCTCAAAAGGATGTTCTGCGTCAGAGGAATCTCGTATTTCCCAAAATATTACAAGAGCAGACATGAGAACTGAAAATGCAGAACATTGCCTGGTTCAGTCTACCACTGACAATTGTTTGTGCCGTTATCAAGTTGGGCTATCCCGTTGTCCTTTTTCTATTTTGTTTGTCTGTCTTTTTAAATGTTGGTTTTGGATTGTGGGGGGGGATGGGGGTGACACGGTTTTGGGAAATGGGAAAAAGGGGTCAAATATTTAGGGAAATGGGAAAGATGATGAAAAAAAATAGGGAAGTTGGACTTCACAAAAATGTGGGAAATGCGAATTTAACTACCTTAAAAAATAAATAATGATATAAAAAATCAAAAGTGGTCGCTTTTTTAAAGGTCTTCTTGGTTGTTCTTGTGGGTTCTTATAATTTGAGTTGTAAAAACATTTAGATTCTGTTAAGCATTTCCAGACATCAGTTGGTTGATAGAGAGATTTGAAGGAAATGAAATAATTCTCACAGAAAGAACTATGAAAAAAATGTATAGATAGTCGCTTGATAAACAAAACAGTGATGACAATGAAGGACAATGAACACGAGTCTATTGGCCCATGATAAATCTTTTCGAATCATCTGTTAGCATGCAACGGCGGAAGACTTTCTTCATATTAAAGAGTCCATTTTGCTTGGTCATATTTTGACTTGAGTGAGCAGTGACATTAACCTAAATTGTCATGTAAATGTGTCACATCTATATGCTTTCCTCTTGTTTATCTTGAATTGATATTTTTTTAGCTTTTGGACAAAGTAACAATGACCGTTGATAAGGTTAATTATGTATCCCCAACTTTCTGTCATGCTTGTATGTCTATTCATCATAAAGTTTTTCAGCACAACTCCTCTGATACTATACTCAGCAGAACTTAATGTTGTAGCAAGCACCACATAGTTGTGCATATACCTTTTATCATATCACTGACATAAATTTGACCAAACATGGCACTAAAGATGTATGGAAACTCCTTTACAAAAAGTACTCATGTACGTCATTCTGATCCGTTTAGAATATGGCCGCCAGTGTATAGCATAGTTTAACATTGGACCCGGTTGGTAAGCATCATATGCTCACCTGCTCGTCTGTCGAAACTGTTCATTCAAAGATCTTTCTCTCTGAAATTTTTGGGCCAATTGAAACCATACTTGGCCACAATGGTCTTAAATGATCCCCTGCAAAAATGTTTTTTAGGTCCTCGCTATATCGGAGATGTCCACCAGCGGGGATAATAATTTTAACATTGCGAAAACACATTTAAAATCTTCTCCCCCGAGATTGATGAGAAAATTGGAACCAAACTTGGCCATAATAGTCCTTGGGTGGTGCCCTACAAAAAGGTGTTTTTAACGTCCGCGCTATGTCCAGACTGGCCGCCATCGTGGAACATACTAGCAATTTGAACATTAGACCCTATGAGAAAACAAATTCCAAGATCTCCTCCTCTAGTTGGAACCCAGCTTGGCAAAAATAGTCTTAAGGTGGTCCCATACAAAACAGGTGTTTTTATATGTATGTCCGCGCAATATCCATGATAGATGCCAGCAGTAAATATAGTTTAACATTGGATTCTATATGAAAACACTTTCAAGGTTCTTTCCTGCAACTGCTTAGCCAATTTTAACCAAACTAGGCCACAATAGTCCTTTGATGTTCCCCTGTAGAAGAGAGAATCAAAGTAGGGCATAACTGAAACACGTTAAAGGGTTTTGTCCTCTGAGAACATCCTAGGCAAAATGTAACCATAGTTTAATTTAGATCCTTTAACAAAGACTATTTGTGTTAGCCAGGGTCCAGCTCTTGAAAGCCTCTTGTTTTAATCTGCTCTGAAAGTGTAATATCAAATTTGGCCAAACTATATTGGAATAATATAGGGAAGGTCCTTTACGAAGTTTACTTTTTTATTTGAATACGACAAAAATACATGACCGCCAGCAGGAGTATGAAAAGGCAGATTCTACATCACCCCACTTTTCAAGGGGAATCCTGCATAAGACCCCCACCCAGACGGCCAAATGCAAACGGACGGTATTCCTATTGAGCATAGGGTAAGTACAAGAAATATGACTTTCGTACACAATGGATTCGTCGAAATCTCCCAAGACGACTTCATCAGCGAAGATGCCTTCCAGGAAAAGATGGACCAGAATCAGGAAGCCATCAAATGGAAGGATTTGCCTACTGGAATGATCTATAAGATCTTGGAGGTGATTGAAGTGGAAGGTAAGTTTGACGAAAGCAGGATTCTCACTCTGAAAGACAGACAAGGAGAAATCACCAGAGTATGGGCTTGCCCCACGCTTAACAAAGAGTATGGTCCACTGGTAGAAGCTTTCTTCGGAGCACCGGATTCAAGCTGGGCAAGAAAACTAAGCAGGAATACCTCTCCTATGATTTGGTGAGGAAGTAAAAAACAAATCTTGAAGACGTAAGAATTTCCCGATCAAAACGGATTGGGAAAATTTTTTTTGGTCACTTGGCACTTTGATCTGGCGAGTTGGGGAATGAGCGGGGAGCGAGGCGCGATTGGAAAAAACCCCCACACGGCGCATGCGCATTAAATTCATCCCTTATAGGGGGCAGAGGGTTGACGCAACTGATCCTTCTCATCGTAATAATTTTTCAGGCAGATTGCAGGTGCACGGTCTTCACCTGCCAGCTGGGACCTATACTATAGGTTTTGGTTAATCGCACGGTGTCTCGATGCTTCTTTTTCTTCTTGGCGACTCGGCGTGAGATCAAGGACAGGATCATACTTCCCGTGGCACATAAGCAGGCTAGGGAACCCATGGGAATGGATGCCACAGCACCCACACCGGTCAGAGCAGACCCCATCGTACCACTGGTCAGCAGTAGACTGCCCACGGAACACGCACCCAGGACAATGGAGACGACCTTATCCAGTCGGTTATAGATCTTCAAGGCATGCTTATATCTCTGGATTTCTGAACTGAGCTCCTCTTCCATGCAAGCGATATGACTGGCATCCACTTCGTCCATTTATTTATAGGAGCATGCCGAGCAGAGGGATACTCTTGAAGGGGCTATTGGGGCCAAGGATCAATCCACTACCATCGTAGAGCCGACTTCCACTTTTCAAGTACAATCCATCGCCGTAAGTGTTGGGCAAAGTACCTGGGATGAGATGCAGACCACGACCACTGGGTTTCACGCAGCATACTTTTCCGACCTTCTTGAGATATAATCGAGATCCCACGGCTTTTTGGATGGCTGCACTAACCAAACCACTCAAAGCTCAAAGCACCCACACCAAAAGCAGGCAGCACGGTTTTGGCTAGCATAGGTAGCGCAGCAGAGGCGAGACCAGCAAGCATGGGGAGAAATCCACCTTTCTTTACATAATGCCTCATCTGCTTCGGGCTCATCTCCAAGACCATACAATCCTTACCGCATCCTTGGCATGCAGCAATCAGACGCTCACGGGGCAACCCTTCTTTGCCGCACGCTGGATCTTTTCTGCTTAACCCTTCGTCAAGTTGAGACCGTACTCTTGATAATCCATTTAGTTATACCTCACTCAGATGAAAGCGGATGATGAGATGCTCCTCTCACAGATCGATGGGGCGACCGTCTTGATCGGTCAGGTAGGTTTGCATGTGATTGATAGTCTTCAGGATCACGGGTAAGTAGATCAGATTCTTAGGGGTCTGGATGATCTCCATGCCCGGATCGACCCCGGGAAAGAAACTATAGATGGTGGACTGCTTGGTGCTGTTGACGTAGCTGCCGTGGAATATCAATATTCACGAGGATGATATTGATGCTGATGATATCGACGATATGCTCACCTTCTACGTATCCATCCGGTCGTAGGTATACGTTCGGCGATCGAATCCAAGCACCGTATTCAGCCTATTGGGCACATCGGAATCCAATTGGTAGCTTCTGGCGAGGGTGAGCGTTGCTCTCAGAGTCGCGCGGTTGGCATCGAGAGGATCTTAGCCTTGTGTTTGCTTAGCCGCATTTGCCGCTGGATTGCGTCGTTGATATCGTCGATGCCAAAGGAGCCGGTGCTCAGGGCAATGGGAAACCAGTGGGCACCTTCGTCTGGGCAGTAGCGGAAATAATTATTTCCAGCATAGATAGTACGTCTCCAGATTCACGAGGGTCATCTCGTAAATTTCTCCTCACGCAGTCGTAGGGGTGAGTTGAAGCGAATCAAGATCTGACTATCGACCCCGGAGACGATGAATGAGAATCCATGCTTGGGTTCGGTATTGGTGGCGATATTCCACAAAAATGAATCGTCCATTTATTTACAGGTGGCGACGTAGAAGGCGGATACAAGTCTCTGGTTCCAATCTTCGTAGTCTTTCTGTAAGTTTTTTGGCTTTCACCAGGATGGCGAAGACTTCGGCGGGTCGGATGGCAAACAGTAGCTGAATATGAATTTTGTCCATTTATTTACTACAGAGCTCAGCTTCAGAAGACGATGCTCATATTCTGGCCATCGGATTCGAATTGAAGGATGCGATCGGAGATGACCAAAGCGTAGGCTTGGGTATTGGCGGCGACGTTCTGATCGGATCTTACCTTGATATAAACCTCTATTGTCGAGTCCTTGAGGCGCTCGCTCTGCTTGGAGACGTCGAATACGAAAAGGGGATGGAGATCTGTGAAGTCGGCGGGAATGATGCCTGGATTGCTCGCCAGGTGATCCATATTGAAGAAGTTCCACCGGAAATTGGCCGCCTCCTTATAGAGCCTGGAGATCCTCTGATTCGTGAAGGAGGCATGATGACCAACGCCAGGATATCTCTGGGAATTCAAAGTGACCCATATATCATTCACGCGGTAGTGGTCGAAGATGGCGGGTTTGTTTTCTAGATCGGTACTCTTTTCGGTCTGGAAGGCGCCGATCACCCATCGGGGTCTTTCGGGGCTGCTTCGGGTGGAAAGGCACCAGATGAATTCACGGCTTTCGGGGACGCCGATCGATCGCACTGCCTCATGCAGAAGCCGATATTTAGCTTCACTCTGCTTTCGATGGTCTTATAGAGCCGCAGCTTCTGGTTGTCGGAGGGCATCGCGTGGGGGACGAACCAGGAGAGATTGCTAAGGACGATCTTGCCAGGATCGTTGACATTGGCAGCATCCCGGAAGATGGCGTCATTATCCGAGGCGCGGACGAGAGTGAGCTCATGCTTGAATCCCTAGACCAGCTTTTTGTAGTCCTCGGCAAAGTCGAAGATATGCTTCAAGGGGATGGTGAAGGAGAAGGATCCCTTATTGGCAGGCTTGGCGATGACGTAGGCCTTCCGCGTGGCAAATTCCAGATTCGCGACTGCGGCGGCGGGGAGGTATCCTTGACCCATAGCTGGTTGTGGCCTTGGGACTTGGAGAAATCATCTGGATAGGTGAGTAGGCCCATCATGGTGGTGGCGACCCCCGAATCGTTCAAATGCTCGATCGTCTGCCCGGAAAGCTTGTAGCTGATGGATTTGAAGAGGAACATTATTGCATTATTGATGAGGGAGATTAGGTTGGATTCGGCATAGGCCGACCCATCATTCTTCTGGAGCCTTCCCTCTAGTAAGAGGGAGGTATGAAGAGATGAAGAGATCCTACGACTCGAAGCTGAGGCGGATCTCAGTGCCGGAGCTATTCAGCTGCGTCCCTTTGATGGGGTGGTATTCGATGAATTCGTACTCCTGGACGCTTTCGTCGAAAGTCAGTCCTTCGGTNATAGTAAGCATATCAGCCATCATATATTTATCTATAGCGCTTGACGAAGTCGTGGATGGTTGCGATGCCACCACCTGCGATGAGATTATTGAGGGGTCCTCTTGGTCTTGGCGGCAGGTGATGTCTTCTTTTTGCGGGTCACTCGATGAACGTCGTGGTTTACGGCCTTCGTCGCTCCTTTCTCCAATTCCTTGATGGTCGCATTGGAAGCGACGCTCACGGCCTTGCTTCCCAACTTCTTCGCGGCGGAAGAGGTGAATACCCGTCCGGCCAGACTGGCGATGGTATCGAATAATCCTCGCCCACCGACTACATATCTCCAGCGATATCCGTGATTCACTACTAAAGGCATCGTAGATTTATTCAGAGGAACTTTCGATGCAGCTTCTCGTACTCCTCCCTGCTGATATGCTTGGATTTTCTCATGGCGTCGAGGATGGCCACGATTTCGTTGCGCATCTCATTATTCCCAGCCTTATAGGCGGCGGCGCAAAGATCGAGGCGATCCAGCAACTGGTCGAAGCATTTGGGAAGGAAGACGGTCCGGACCCAACTCCCATACTTATCTTGCTTATAAAGGTACGAGGCGATCACCTTCTACTTCTTGTTTTTGCTAGCCTCGGGGGGTCTGGGAGAGTGCTGAATTGCCTTGGTACATGGCACTCGATCCTCGTAGGATATCGCCATAGGTATTCAGGTCGTCCACCTCAAAATCTTCGCGATGCGTCATGACCATAAGCTCCGATAGGCCTGGGGTACCCCTATAGCGCTCGCCGTCGTAGATGATATCGTCACCATCGACAGTGACGGGGAGACTTCCGATCATGATGGCGCCGTCTTCCACTCGCAAACCAAAGGTATGATCGGCTTTGGTGAGCTGAAGATAATGGGTGGCTCGCGGACCGAGATTGGTAGTCAATGCCTGCCTGATGGGTCCTGGGTCGTCGTCGTTGTAATCGGTGGCGGCAGGAGGAAGGGCATCCACGGGGGCGGGTAGGGCGATATCATCGATCTTTTTGGTGATCTGGGAAGCGGTCTCCTTTTGTGTCTCGAGTACGGGCTTGGTGATCTTGGAAAGATCGCGACTGAGTCCGATCTTATCCAGGCGATGATGCGAATCGTTAGCTTGAATACTACGCTTGGTCTCCTGCAGGTCCCTAGCAAGCGCTTAGGATCGGTGATCTTGATGAACGTCATTTTATTTATAGCATCTCGAACGCCCCTAGGCGATG
>MJUU01013451.1:16083-47076 GCA_002080025.1 Modiolus philippinarum | reverse complement strand
CCCCCAAGCCCGGTCCATGCCAATCAATCGCGTGGATAGGGCCTCCCATCATCACGATCTCTGCTATGTTCAGCATCAGGATGCGGCCGCCCGCAATTCCATCTGCGATAAGACCATGCTGAAGGAGTTTGACGGCATTCAGCAGCCCACGTCCCGCTAGCGCATGGATCGAGAATCCTCAGACCCATCATCGACACCAAGGCCCGATTTGGGCTGGGCGTGAAGAGAAAAAAGTAAGATGGTCGGATGAGCTAGCTGAAGAGCTGCATAAGCCAGTACGACGCTAATTCTTGAAGCGTCGCGTGGTGGTAGGTGGGGTGGACGAGACCTGGGCAGCCGATCTCGTAGATATGAGCGCCTTCTCCCGCGATAATCGAGGCTTCAAAACCTCTTGAGCATCATTGACGTCTTTTCCAAGTACGGCTGGCTGGTGCCGCTCAAGGATAAGAAAGGTGCGACGGTGCGAGATGCCTTCCGGGGCCGTCTTCAAGGATCGCAATCCCGAGAAGCTATGGACCGATAATAACCGATAATGGAATTTTATAATCGTGAGATGAAGGATCTGCTTTTGAAGCAAATCGTCGAGCTCTACTCTACGGAGAATGAGGATAAATCTAGCGTGGTGGAGCGCTGGAACTTGCCATGAAGGAGAAGATGTGAAGTACTTCTCGGCCAATTCTACGCGCACCTACCTCAACGTCTTGGACGATCTCGTCCGCCAATATAATACCACCAAGCATCGATCCATCAAGAATACTCCCACCGCCGCCAGCAAGAAAGAGCACGAGGCCAAGGTCTTCTGGAATCTTTACGGAGATCTCCCACCCATGAAACATCATCGATTAAACGTCGGCGAAAAAGTCCGGATCATCAAGAAGAAGGGCACTTCCGAGAAGGAATATACTCCGCGCTGGACGGAGGAAGTCTTCACCATCTTTCAGGCCCTACCGATGCAGCCGCCGACCTATCGTCTCAAGGGCTTCTACATCAAGGGATCCTTCGAACAGGAGCTTCAGCACACTGATCAGGACGTCTTTCGCATCAAAGATATCCTGCGGCGACGAACCAGGGATTGGATCAAGGAAATCTTCGTGAAGTGGTTGGGATATCCAGCATCTTTCAATTCATGGGTCAAAGAGTCCGACCGGCAATAAGCCCCTACCAGTAGTCTTTTCGGTCCCTCGAAAGAGAGTGACCAGAAAGTCTTGATTTACGCATGCTTCAGCTCGACGAAGAGACTTAATGCGTCTAGATCTGCCTGCAAGCGCTTGTAGACGGCTTTGGTGATGGGCTCATTATCCGTCTGGGGGAGTGGGAGATTCAGCACGCGATATTTCTGCATGTCTAGGTTCGTATTCATCAAACCGCCATTGGTCGAGACGCACTCTGACTTATCGACTTTGCCGTCTTCTACGGTCACCAGCATTTTGGTTAGTCTTTGAGGGATGCGTCATACTCCCTTTGCATCCGCTTGATAGTCATCTGCATCTGCTTCACTTCTGAATCTAGCTCGTCAATGTCTTTCATACCTTCTTTCAGCTGCTGATTGACCCATTTCTTTGTCACGGCGTCCGAGCTATCCCGCTGCAATCAAAGACTGGTGATGCGATGATCGTTCATATCGAGATCCTGAAGCATCCGCCAGACGGGCATGCGCTTCCTCGAGTGAGATCCAAACTTATCCATTATCTAGAAGCCGAAGATGACCTCCTCGAGCGTCCGACCTTCCGAAAGAAGCTTCAATACGTGAAAGCAAAAGTGCCCGCAGACCACGTCGCCGCGACGCTGAAGCTCATCGGTATTATATCGAATCTCCGGCCTCAGATAGTCGACGATCTCGTTGGGATCCGCCCATTCAAAGTCCCTCGTGGGAAGAGGCTGCGACATCGCCCACCCGTAAAGATTATTGGAATCGAGGTAGGTGAGATACTTTGGTGGGCTGGGAGCTATCGTAGCTCTCCATGTAGGGATTATTGGCCTGGGCATGACGATAAGAGATCATGGCCACCCCTCCCTGGTCGCCTGCTGAAACATCATCAGCATATCTGGATCGGAAAGAAGCTCCAATCTTTGCCCAGTGGTTTTGAGCGCGGCGTCGTAGGAGAATCCGGGCGATGTGTAGTAGTTAGCAGGATCAAGCCCATAGTGAGCCTGGCAGATGTTCCTGACATTCTCGTAGATATCCGCCAGCATCAAGACGTCGGTTTCTAGGTAGAGATCGTGAAAATCGCGTAGGGTCTTGCACTCGAAGGCCTCCCAGACCCTCTGAGCGTGCGCGTAGTTTTCCCTCCCCGTAAAGTGTGCTGTAGAAGGTTTCTTCGGTCGGGAGCTGAGTCTCTTCCAGCTTGGGCGGCCCATCCATATAATCGCAGGGAAATACCCCCTTCCGAATCATCAACTCGTGGCGATCGCCGAATCTGGCTTTCACGGTATTGAATTGGTCGGGGGTGAGGTTCTTGGCTAGATTATCCAGCGAGCCGAGTAAAAAGCGCACCGAATTGACGAATCTCTTTCCAAATTTCCACCTGCTTGGAGAAGCTGATATATTTTCATCGGTATTGTGGATGCAGTCGAACTTACCCTCAGTGAATCCAAGCTCCTTGACGAAGATGTGGGAATCATACCCGCTCAAGTTGTTAAAGAAGATGGGGACTTGCTTCGGGAGCTGGAAATCCAGATTGCACTGGTTGTGTGCTGCGCCGCGATATTTCCCGGTAAGATGGTCGTGGTCCCGAACCTTATCCAATCCCAATTCATCCCTACAAATGTGGCAGTGCGTGCTTTCTTCGAAGCTCTCCTTGTCCTCGTCGGTCATCACCATGGGCTTGGTCTCCTTGTATATCTTACCGATTGCCCACACTTCTTCTTTGATGCACTCCACGAATTTCTTGGCCGCAATATTCCATGTGCTCGTCCAAGATATCTTGCCTGGAAAAGTGGGAAAGGCATCTGCGGCAGAAGAAAAGCTCATGACCGTGCTCCGTCAACTGAGAGCTCAGAAGTCGAGAGAGGCTCTTGATCCAGCAGTAATGCTGCTTGTCTTCGCGAGTCAGGAAGATGAGATCTACGTGGGTGGAGACCGTATTCTTGGATATCTTGATGGGGTAGATCTGAAGATCCTCTTCCTCATCTTCACCCTTCTTTACACCATCGAAGCCAAAAACGTTGACGTTGATGGTGGGATTCTGCCTCTCGAATTTATCGATCGCCTTGAGCGAGACCGGAAAGTCGATGCCTTCGAATTTCAGCTCATCTTCCCATTTCTTGTACTGAGATACGCGGTAGACATGATTGCTATCTACCTCATCCTGATGCAGGGCCGCCAGCATTGCCCATTTGAAGCAGTGATCATCTTCATTTTTCACATTGATGATCGCCTACTTTTTCGCGAGAGCCGATAGGGTTGGTATGAAGGAGCCCTCCTTGAGTGGCTTGAATTGGTTGAGGTGGATTTCTAGCTTCTCGATGTGTCCGAACGTCCACCCACTCCCTTCCCGCATGTACTTTGCCATATTTTCCTTGACCTTCTCCATCATGAAGGCAATCTCCAATTCGCGGTCAGATGATTGGGTGAGGGTAGTCAGGGCTGATCGGAAGTAAGGGGTGATGTAGGTATTTTCTATGGTTGCGGGGTTGGTCTTTACCATTTCTGCTAGAAGCACTAAGTGCATCTTCAATCCCTTTATTTTGGCGAGAGCATCTGAGATGGTGGTGGAGATTGTGCCGCGACTTACTTTGAGAAATGTGGTCACGTCGTGCGACTTAACGGGTTCGATGACGACCGTGCCAAATACGCCATTCAGAGCTTCCCGCCTATCGGTGACCTTGATCTTATCCTCGACTGGGGCATTTCTGATATCTTCTTCGACCAGCTGAATCAGATCATCTCTCTTGAGCTTAAAGTACTTGGTGAGGCCGCGATTCTTTGCCAGCGCTTTGAGCTGCTTCTTGCTGAAAACTTCCTGGCGGGCAAATTTATGGGTGGTTTTCTCCTCGATGAGCTTCACCAAGGCCTCTTTGTTATTCCTACTGACCCCCTTCAGACCCTCATCCTTAGCTATTTGGCGGAGGGCCTTCATGGTCTCTTTGACCACCATCTCTCCCTCGACGGGGATGGGATCCTCCTCTTGCTTGGTTACCTATTATGCCTCCAGCAGAAACCGTCCATCCCGGGCTTGCTCTTACAGAACTGCCCCTTTTTCCTCTTGAGTGGGTAGCCGCAGCTGATCTTCTGCTCCCCTGATTGCTCGATTCGCTTGACTTGCTCCATCCCGCAATTTATACATTGCTGGGTGTGCTCATCCATCTGAACCAGGTCGGGGGCATTGCAGCACTGATGCTGCTTTGGGGGATTAGGGTGCTATCTTCCAAATCTTCTTCATTCTCCAGAAAGAAATCCTGGAACCGATCCATCTTATTTCTTTCGGATGTCATATCTTTATTTATATCAATCTGTGACATCCTTCCTTTTAAGGTGTCCTGATCCCCACTTTCCTGTGGGACGACTTGTCGATCAGCGAATACATATGCCATTCTTGTATTTACCCTATGCTCAATAGGAATACCGTCCGTTTGCATTTGGACGTCGGGGCTGGGGTCCGATGCAGGATTTCCCCTTGAAAAGGGGGGGGGGGTGTAGAATCGGCATTTTCATACTACTGCCAGCGTAATACATAGCTTAACACTAGACCCTTACGGAATTTCATATTTTGATCATCTCCTCTGAAACCATAGAAGCAAATTCATTCAAAATTTACAGGAATAATGTGATCCAACTACAAAAAAGATGTCTGCAAGCGAGGAACATAGTTTAACCTTACAGCAAACGAGACAAGCATTATTTTAGCAGCACAAGTAAATTTGACCAAAATGTACTGGAATGTTGTATGTGTTGTATCTTTAAAATGATTGCTCATATGCGTCTTCCAGACAAAAAGACAAGTCTGACAGCATGGAATATTAATTTAACATTTTAGCATACAAGAAAATCATATTTTGATTATTTCCTCTGAAAACTTATCGAAGCAAATTCAACCATAATTTACAAGAATAATGCAAGGTAGCCCCTTTATATCAAATATCCCATAGTGGTCTAAAAGATTGTGATGTCGACCGTAAAACTTATGCATTGATGACTTCACGTTATTGGTTACATACTCTTGTTTATGTAACCTTTTTGTGAACGACCAAGCTCTATCAAGAAAGTTACTATATGGACCAAATGTCCTTGAGTAGTGAATAAGTTTGGAGAAATAAGCTCCATATGCTGGTGCTGTTTGAAATGTGCTACAAAGAAAGGGGAAATTGACTATTGGAAAAGTGAAGTAATCGCGTGTGTGATACAGCCTAGTTTAAAGTCTACATTTCATGACAATTCCCAGATGATGGTCAAGGAATAAGGCTGATGTGGAAGTGTTGTGGTATCTTAGATTTTGAGCTCTTTTGGCTAGATAAGTTCAGGGAAATAACCAAAGCTAGGGTTGTTTAATGACAAAGTATTATCTTTATAACGGAGGCTAAAATAAAATGATTGTTTGTATAGACATTAGCTTAATTTATGTATCCAGTACAAAGAGTGGATATTATTGTCTTCATCCCTGTTCGAAATATCAAAGGAAAGCAAAACAAATTTACGACCGTAATATCTCCTCCTTAGACAGCCAGCATGCCCACTGCTTTTTGCAGTTGGGGTACATGTACCCTTTAAATTTGAATTTGGGGATACAAGGTGTTTTTAGGGTGCATATGCATACAAGTATTTTAACTTCGCTACTTAAAACGCCTTCGCAAGGAACCCGTCAAGTTGCATAGCATATGCCGACAACTTCTTTTCTTTCACTTTTGATTTAAACAATACATTTTGATCTGAAAACCACAATGTTAAATGATCAATTTTTTCAAATGTACGTGCTTGCACGTTTTGATTTGTGAAATTGTACCCTCATGTTTTATAATGTATGTAAATTACGTACTGCAGCACGTAAATGGGCATGCTGACAGCGTAGTAGCTGTGAAGGAAGGATTGCCCTAAGAATTACCAATTCCAAGTTCTTTCACTGTAATTATTTTTAAAGATAAAAACTGATATTATTATGGGCCTTATCTGCAGAAACAACGGGATATTAGTAATAAATTGAGGACAAATATCTGGCAACATCAGCATTTTTGAAAATCGATGTTGATTTAGTTCTCATTGACCCTTGTAGCTGATTGATTCACAACCTTGATCCAATCCAAAAGAGAATCAAGGTCTTCATCTTATTCACGCTCAATCTATTTTCTTACATTATTAGCCGCAGCATCCATAGATGTTTAAAATTTAGTTCCCAACTGATTAATTGTGGTGCACGGAATTTGGGTCCTTTTGTATGGATATTTCCTATGATGGAAGAACTTTAACTTTATGGAACATGTGGGCAAATACAAAATGTTTCAAAATGTAAAAATGTTGGACAACGGCAGTAGAATACCGAAGGAACAAAGGAAGCGATGACTACAAAAATCAAAGTCCAAAGACATGGCAAAAACGGTAACAGATAAAAACAAAGACAAAACAAGGACTTGAGACAGCTACAATGCACGGAAATAAAAAGATAACATTAAGAACTAAGGCACTTATAGTGTGAACTCCCATGAAAACCTGGAGTGACATCAGGTGCTCCGGAAGGGTAAGCATGTCCTGCTCCGCTAGCGGCACCCGTCAAACTATCAGTGAGTCAATCCAGGGTTGAATAAAATCTGGTTATGTCAAATCCGTGAAGACTTGAAATCTAGCTGAAAATGTCCGTTTTCATTTGGGACACAGACACGTCATATCTGTCAATGATGTCATGGTGACGGCCATAGAATTTCTGAAGGGAGGAAAGTAACAAAGGCTGAACAAATCCCTGACTACGCAGCTTTTGGGACTTTGTTTTTGCTCTAACTAAAAAATCACTGTATAAACTACATGCCCGCCAGTAACGAAAAACTGTGATATGTACACTCCATAGGCTGGAGAGGTAGATATATTGCTGCTCAGAAAGGGAAAGTTCACAATTAGGAAGTTAAAATCATCACGGTTGTCAAACAGCTTAGATTTCAAACGTCCATTTTCGTCAATGTAAATCAAAAGATCTAAATACGAAGCTGAAGTAGGTGTATCAGTAGTCTCTTTAATTTTAAGCTCACTGGGATAGATCTGGTGTAAATATTCCTTGAATTTTGGATTATTAAGAGAAAGTACATCGTCTATGTAGCGGAAGCTGAAATTAAAGGACTGGGCTAAATGTTTTTGTTTTTTCTGTGTAAGCCCTTGTAAAAACTTCGCTTCATATGAAAAAAAGAAGAGATCAGCAAGCGTGGCAATGACAACAACATACAGACAATTTCAGATTAAGAGCAAAAGATCCAGAAACAGAATTACAAATATCATTTCAAGCAGCAGCCGAAAAAAAAACAGCCACCACTACCGTAAAAAAACAACCTATGCAGCAACAGCAGCTATATGGTGAAATAAGCCGATCAAAAGTGATGAAATGGGCATGCGAGTGTACTCAACGAGAGAAATGGAAACCATGGGAAAACAAGGACATCCATAAAGGACAATGACCGAACAGTTCCAAGCGACAATCCAAGAAAAATCTCGTGATATGCCAAAAACAAACACCAGGGCGCTTCTGAAAAAACCGACGTAGCCGTGATAGATGACACTCCATTTTCCGATGGAGCCCTCATCGAACTTCGATTTGTAGGATCATTTTTTGGTGAAAGGGGAAAGAAAACAATCACTTCTGGTCACCGCGTAGGCTTAATCCCTCTGCAGCATCTGGGCTAGTAGCCAGAAACTATCGGTTGCGCATGTCAAACGTAGAGGGGTCGTTTCTGGTCATATGAATTCCGGTGATATGATTTCCGGTCCACGAACGCCATGACGTCATATCTGATATTTCCATATCAGCTCTACCTCAAATACGACCTGAATACCTCCTCTTTTTTACTTAAAACATAATCTTATTTGCCATTATCAGATAAAAAAGCATGTGCATCATTTAGGGATTTGTTTTACTAGCTAAAATCTACATTAAAAGACAAAAAAAAAATCGAAGGACAATTAAACTGTTGTAAAAATATGAAACGAGGAGATATGTAGTAAATGCTCATAGACCATAATTAAATATTTAGTGTTGTACATGCGTTAAACGGCCATGCAACCATTCCAAACCCAACTCTTAAAACACAGACAAACACAATATCGAAAGTACAACGGGATACCCGGACGTGGTATCGGTACTTTTACGACCACGCAACCAATCGAAAACCAACATTTAGAAAGACAGACAAACACAATAGTAAAAGGACAACGGGATAGCCGAACTTGATATCGGCACTAACTATTGTCAGTGGTAGACTGAAACAGGCAATGTTCTGCATTTTCAGTTCTCATATCTGTTCTTGTAATATTTTGGGAAATACGAGATTCCTCTGACGCCAAACATCCTTTTGAACTGCTGATGAAAGGCAAAGTGAGATTTTGCAATATAGCGTCCGTCGTCCGTAAGTACGACCGTAAACTTTGCTTCAATTTATGATGAGTATAATATAATAATAGAATTTTTGGGGGAAACTGTTAGTATTTATTTTGAATGTCTATATATTAGAGATAATAAAAGCAGATACATAGCAACACGATTATTAATTGACAGCTTGTATTATTGATAATAATCAGTAAAATGATAGTCATAAGTCGAAGTATCAAGCTATCATTACATTTTATTTATTAATTGATACACCAGATTTTAATCAAATCACATGGCGTGAAATAAATGAATGTGCGTTCCGTATCTACCGTAACTTAAATAACTTGCAACATTGATGTGCTACTTGTATCCTGTTATAAGAATATAATAGATAATATCTACAGGCTATTCAATATGTCTTCTCTCAGAAATAGGTACAAATCGCGCATGTCAACTGGATGTTGTGGTAAAATAATATCATGCTCCTCCATTATACAAGTGCACTAGTTTTCAATAATTTCACAACATCTGGAAATGACCAACGGTCCGATCTCTTCCTCACAGGTTCGAACATCATTTTCATTCATAGGAAAACCATAGTTTATAATGATGACAATTGATGGGGTATAGTACAACATAAAAGGTCGTCCACACCTGGAAATCCTTTGTCTGTATGGCCTTATTCTGTGCTTATTCCATATGCAGCTAATATCTAATGCTTGCTGTAATCATAAAACATAAAAGGAAGATTTATTCTATTTTACACATGAATAGAAGGATAAGGAGTAAATGTACATGAGACAAGATCACAATAAATACAGACATACCAAATTTAACAATGGAACAACGCTTTTTTTTGTTGTTCTTTATTTTGAAGCCAACATGAGCAATGAGCAAATTCTAACACCTCATAATAAGTTCAAGACGGCCCCTAGCGTCGACATGAGCGGTATTGTATGTCAGATGTCGATCAATTTTAAGTTTATTTTTAGTAACCAGACAGTTTGTTTATACGTATATCTATGCATAGCGTCAATTTATTCTACTTTTTCTATTACTACTAACAGCTTTACTTGTGATATCAATCGATCACTAAGCCATTTGGCTACAGACGTCCTTATGTTATTCCTGATACTTAAACTACAAACGTCTAATTCATTGACTGTATCTATAGACATTATGATATACAGTCACTGACTGTATAACACATTGTCTGTGACGTAAACACTACATTCCAATAAAAATGTCATTACAAAAAAAGCACAGATTCATATCTTATTTATGTTGCGCGCTTTACTTTTTAAATGACGATTTTCACTCCACAGATGCTACATAAAACTTATATTTTAGAATTTTTTTCATTGAGGCCGAGTTGCTCAAGGGTTTTCAACTTATACATCCAATTCTCTGTTCCGTCTGGTCTCCTTGTCCCAATTTTGATTGAGATTTAATAATCACAGATCCTTCTACAGAAACAACAGGAATTGTCCACTCACATGTCACCTGAGGAACACTGGACACTCTTTTGATATTCCAAATCATCGAAATCAATAAAATTTGGGACAAGGAGACCATTTGAAACAGAGAAAAATTTTGGATGTATCAGTTGAGGACCTTTGAGCCCCTAGGCTTTGTGTTAAATCAATCTGATAAGTTGATTTTTCAAATTTTGAATTTTGTTAGTTTGTGTATTAATGCATTCAGCATAGCATGTAAATACATCTCGACTGATAACGACACTTTAAATCAGTCTATATATGCCTTGACGAAGAGTCACGGAGACTCGAATATACAAATAATATATATACATATATATACATATCCCTGCATCGTAATGTTGTCCTTAGCTATATTTGATATTACTGATTATTCGGATTTCGTTTGGTTTTACGCATTTTAGACATTTTTTGAAATTATGGATTACCTTTGTTTTGGTTCTAGTGCTGCTGATGAGGAATAAATTATCCAAAATGGCCATACAGCTCATTAAAATTATTGCAGTTGGAGTTAACATATGTGTTATGGTCTCATGTTCATTTACTCCATATCGTTTCGTAAAATATTTAATACAGGAGTTTGTCTTTTATTGCAGTGTGGAGTTGGTAAAACAATTCCCCGTGGTAGAGATGTATGCTCTTTATTTTTCTTAGATATGGTGTACTTGTACATGAGATAATATCTCATGTGTACACTTTGTTCTTTTACTATTATCTAAATTTATGTAAATTCTATAACCTATGGATTAACTCCCTCCATCATGGTGTTGTCCTTAGCTATATTTGATATTACTGATTATTCGGATTTCGTTTGGTTTTACGCATTTTAGACATTTTTGGAAATTATGGATTTCCTTTGTTTGGGCTCTAGTGCTGCTGATGAGGAATAAATTTCCGAAATGGCCATACAGCTCATTAAAATTATTGCAGTTGGAGTTAACATATGTGTTATGGTCTCATGTTCATTTACTCCATATCCTTTCGTAAAATATATATGTACCCTATTTTTTGGGTACTTATGATGATAACGAAGAAATAATTTCCAAATTGGTCATACAGCACATTAAAATTAATTGCAGTTTGAGTTAACATATGTATTGTGGTCTCGTGTTCATTTACTCTATATCCTTTAGTAAAATATAATCTACAAGATAATTTGACTTCTGATACGACATAATCATAATTTGATATACAAATTCCATCACAGCCTACTTGTATCATTTGGAGAAAGCAGAACCGCGGAAGTTCTTTGTCCAGATATCCTCCATCATGCAGCTCAGATTCACTGAGTTCTTGAAAATAGTTTATCCAATATTGAATTCCTTGTCGTCTTATCATACCCCAGAAGCTCTCAATTCTCTGGTTGCTCACACTCTTGCCATACAGGAAACTTCTGTCACCTGCAAATTCATCGTGGTGGTTTCTTCCCAGGAATGTTTGAATGCCCTTTAAGTGTACATTTTCAGTTCCCATATCTGCTCCTACCCTTTTGGGATAGGCGCCATGTTTCCGGAGACTTCAAGAAAGTACCAAGCAATTACATTCGGATTTTTATTTGACATGCCAGCTTTTAACCAAATTACATGACGTGAAAATCCGTCTATGCATCCATGAATGCGTATTCCGTATCTAGATAGCTTGTCATATCCATCGATGTGCAACATTGCGTTTGGATCTGGTACAGAATAAACACGTCTTCTAAGTCTTCCTTTCTTTCTAATGGCTATTCCATTTGGGTCTAATATATGTTGTAAGACCCGAACGGTGTCCTGATCAACCAAGAGTCCTTTTTCTAAACATTTAAAATGTAACCAACGATAGCCATGCATTTGACCGAATGTTTCGCATTGCTTTAAAATAAACAATGCAACATCAACAATGTCACTTTTAAATTTTCTACGGTAAAGGCCGAGCCTTTGTGTGATTCTTTTTAGCGTGCGAACACTTATAACATGTCCATGTAGAATATACATACACATTATAATGTCCTTATGGCCCAGTCCTTGCTTGAAGTATACAGTAACAAGTTTGTCCCTATCCATTGCTATTGTGGCACTGAAACTGGTAGATTGACGGTAGAAATTCCAAGATTAAAGTTGGAAATTCCAAGATTAAAGTTGGAAATTCCAAGGTAAAAGTTGGAATTTCCGAGATTAAAGTTGGAAATTCCAAGATTAAAGTTGAAAATTCCAAGATTAAAGTTGGAAATATCAAGATTAAAGTTGGAAATTCCAAGATTAAAGTTGGAAATTCCAAGATAAAAGTTGACATTTTGAAAAAATAAAAATAAAAATGTGGCCCTAATACGCTTCCGTAGATTCGAGTTAAATATAACTCGACTTTTAACATGTTTAATTCGAACTGCAACTCAAACTTTAACTCGAAGTGTAACTCGAACACGAACTTTAACTCTAACTGTAACTCGAACTTTAACTCCAACTCGAGTTCGATGGTTATCCACACCCTTAACAGTATAAGTAGTTTACTCCGAACACCTGACCCAGGGAGTCGTGGGGGGGGGGGGNGGGTTCTTCCATTATTTTGGTATACGGGGATGTGCCAAAAATTCGGGTATGGTTTTTGCATAAGATAAATAAATTTTGGTGTCTTTTTAAACCAATTGTATATAAATTTGCATGTAGAAATAATAATTTATATAAATTTGGGTAATAAAAATCAAATGGCATTAATTTATGAAACAACACATTTTCAGATCATAATATTCTTTAAATGTTCAATATTTCATGCAATATTATATATAGCTTACCTTTATTATCTTACAATTTAGAGTGGAATGGGTTACTGTGAATCCAACAGGTGTGTGACACGTTATACATAAACCAGTCTGGAATTCTCACACACGTACATGTGCGCTTGTGGGGTTAATTAAGTATGGAACACCCCAGCTGTCTAAAGTTGTTAAATATCATTGTCATGTTAAATACAAATCACAAATTATACTTTTGGAGTGGCAGCGTTTGTTTGTTTGCCTTTTGTTTGTTTTTTTTGTTATTTTTTTTGTTTTTTTTTTGTTTTTTTTCTTTGTTTTCGCTTTTGTTTTTTTTTTCAATCTTGTTTTTGTTTTTTGTTTTTTGGTTTTTTTTTTTTTTCTAGTTTTTGTTGTTTTATTTTTAATTTTTTTTTTCAATTTTACGGCCGAACTGATCGGGCCGTGTTATTTACTAAAATATTTGCCACATGAACCCTCGTTTTTATTCATACATGTGGAAGATTATGTAAGACCATTCCGAGGCATCTTTGTAGAATCTCCCTCAATATGAAAAAGAAAGGAAATTGTGTAAATTTCAAGAAGACAACATCCCATATACAGGTTAAAACGACCCAAAACAAAGCATCGAGGGGTCACCGTACGGTCTTCAACACAGTGAGGAACCTCACAACATATAGCAAACCCTAAATGGCACCAAAAAGGTAAAAAGTGAATAAATCAATGGAAACAAACCACATCCAATAACCCAAATATCAAGAAACTAAAATTTTATAAGAAGACAAGGACAAGCCAATGACCAACATATTCCTGACTTGGGACAGGCATTGCGGTGGGGTTAAACTCGTTTTCTTGGATCCAATCCCCCCCCCCATGTGTGGTGAATGGCTAAAAAAATAAATACACAAAAAGACTCACAGTAAAAATCAAACTAGAAAAAAGTCCACCTCATCAAGACGAGTACCCTTACAATGAAGTACATAAAACATGAAGACAATACACACAGGTACTGTTCGGACAAATGCTCGCAGTTACTGACAGCTAGCTAAGGACATAATTTTCGTTGACTATGATATCAATGTTCATACCTCTTTCAAGTTAACCATCAGTGAAGAACATAGTTTAACAAAGGGCCTTACGGGAAATGTTTTCAAATGTCTTCTCTTTTGAAGCCACTTAGCCAGTTTGAACAAATCTTGGTTACAATAGTCTGTAAGGGGCCGTTTTCAAAGTTTATCATTTGTATCTATATTTTTTCTCTTAAAATATAATAACTGTTGATGCATGCTTATATATGTCACTTGTTTATTATGTGGAGAAGACCTTTGTAAGTTGTTATAACTTGTGTCTTATCCTTTTGTTAAATGAAATAACAATAAAATATGTTGAATTGAAATTGAATTGAGAAGGCTCACTTGAAAATATCACTTTTATTATGAATTGACAAATTTTTTTGCATATTTTAGAATTTCCCCCTTTTTCTTCTAACCATACAATAAATTTACATCTACATTTGTATTTTTATGGGTGTCATGTATAAGGGCAGTATTTATTCGGGTATTGATTTCGATCATAATCTAGTATTAATTCGGGTACAATTTTTGGACCCCAAACCGCACGTCCCCGTACAAAATATATGAGAGTTACCACCCCCCTCCCCACCCGGCCCGGCGTTTTTAAAATTATTGGGTCCAAGTTCGTAAATTCGTGAAAGTTTTGCTTTAATATTTGAAGTGTTGGGAAAATCGTGTGAAACCTTCGCGTAAATAATCGAAGTGTTGCGATAATATGCGAATAATTCTTTACCTACGAATATAGATCAATATAACCTCAAAAGCACGGGTCCTAATCTGCTCGAAAAATATTTTTAGGTGATTCCCGAGATAATTTATACTTATTGACTGGGTATGAGAGGAATAATAAGTTTATTGTCCCTGAGGTACAACTATTGCCCGAGGCGTAGCCGAGGGCAATAGTTGTATCCGAGGGGACAATAAACTTACTATTCCGCGAATTTCCAATCAGTAAGTATTTTATTATACCGAAAGAAACCCCAGACAAAAAAGATATGTTAATGAGGGAAAATAGTTTATGCTAATGAGGGAAAATAGTTAAAAAGATATGTTTTATGCTAATGAGGGAAAAAAGTTTATGCTAATGAGGGAAAATAGTCAAATCTTTGAAAATGGAAAAATAGTAGAAATATTGTAGAAGTATTATCATTTGTTATAGAAAAAGATAACTAAGGTATAATAAGTAATTTAATTGGGTGATTTCCAAAAATATGTAAACAAACCCGCTTCAGAAATGGCAAGGTGTGAATCTTTCAACTATATTAGTGTTCATATAGCATTGTTTACAAAGAAAGTGTGCTTATTCTATGGCGAAAGTCATAGCGATTTTCCCTGTATAAGTTTTAGTTCAAAATCATTTGTACTTTTTGTGTGAAGCGTGCACAAACGTGAACATTGTAAGCAAAAATTTGAACTGTCAGTCTTATTTAAGAAATAAATGTCTTATTTCAATGTCTTATGAAAGCTTCTGTGCTTATTTTAAAAGCTCTAAATGTTGTTTAAGGACTGCAAGTATAAAAACAAGTTAAAATTTGGTATTTAAGCAAAAAATACAGTATAAGCAGATTTCTGTGGATGATCGTCGGGAGTAAGTCAATTTCTGAGGGTGAATACCAAATCTCTAGAACAATCAAGCTCATCATGTTTGCAAAAGTAAGCATTGTCACTTGAAATATCTTGTACATTCTAATATTGTTGGTTCCAGTAAAAAGTCCAAATTTAATACTACATTTCTCCGGGGTTTGCTAGATTGAAACAACAATGAAATTAATGACAACCATCATATCTTGTGGAACGATATTCATAGTAAAGAAACAAAAATTATTCTAGAAAGTTTACAGGGAAGTAAAGAATTTCAGAGTAAAGTTTACATTCACGCTGTTCAAATATGCGCACAAATACTAGAAAAAAGGAAAACAATTATTTTGTTGCCAAATAAAGCAAAAATAACAAATCAAGCATATTAACGGCATATCATAGATATAAGTAGCATATCATATAGGTATAGTAAGCATTTCATTAGTCATAGATTTATATCAATGTCTTAAAAGCACATTATTGCTCTTCTCAATATACCATAGGTTTCAGAAGCAATTTATTAATTAAACTGCATATCATAGGTCTTATGATCAACAACAGTTGTCAGCCCATACAACGACAAACATCATTGCCATAGAATGGACTTCGCTAAAAATTACATTCACTACAGCGATGGATTTGATATTCTGAATGTGGATCTTTAGGAAACCCAAGATACCTCCAGTTTTGTTGAGATGACACTGTTAATGCTTTAGTTTAGTTACGTTCCATTTTTTTTGTCATTGTCGTGTTGTGTCCATTTGTGTTACATCTGAATTGCCATCTTTTTGCAATTTACAATTAAGAATTTTCACCTTCATCTTTTCCGCTTTGTTATTCCTTTGCTGATAAATTATAAATGTTGACTTTGAAAATTTAAAAACGTAACAAATGTCACCTAACTTAAATGGTGAAGGTCCAAGGTCTCCACGAAATGCCGATTAGGAGAACAGAGCATTGAAGGTAAACAACTCAAAAAATATCAACCGCACGGTTGGTTTAAAATTTTTGTCACGACCTAACAAAGATTTTGCCCTTACACTTCATCATCTTTCTTTTACATTACTGAGTTTCTGCTCACAAAAATCTAACAGAAATAAATAACCCCCTTACGGAAAATAGATCGATATGCGGCCCTGACTTAAAAGGTCCCACACCGATATTTTTAATTTTTATCTAACATTGAGATGACTACTTTGATAGAGCTCGGTTGCTCACGAATATGCTACTTCAGCAAGGATTTGATACCCATAACTCGAAGTCATCACTACAGAAGTTTTACGGCCGAAATGATGATCTTATGGACCGCTATTGGATATATGTTTCCCTGATGACAACAGATCTTTCCCTTTACAGCTTAAGTTTGTTTTTTCTCTACCGGAGTTGACATATTCAACACGATAGGTGTAGGAAATGCTTACTCTAACAGTGTATCTGATCTCACCCATGGTTTAAATCGGGTCTGTGTTGTTCTTATGTGCGTCTTCATTTTTCTCTTCTCTCCCGTACTCATATTGAAGCCTTGTTTCTTGATGTTTCCGATGTTGCCGTTGTCCCCGGATTGTTCGTTTCTTGACTCGGTTCTCAATTAATTTACATTGCAAGTACAAGTACTTGTCTCTGAAATACAGCAGAAATACTACCCAGTATAGGGTGTCTGATGCAAATAATTGTCGCCTTAGTGCTAAAAGAATGGCAAGACCTGGCGAGTTGGCGTGATAAATCCGATATGGAGGAAACGGTGCAGTAGGGGTGATAATCTGACGGAGGAAGAGTTATGTACCTCTATTCCTGAGATTGCAGCAGACAGGGCCATGTTTGTGTCAAGTATTGCCTTCATGTCATTAGAGAAACAAATTCCACGACTGTATCTAGTGAGATACGACGTTTTTCAATTTTGAATAGTACAATGTCGCGTATTAAAATTAGACATGTCTCAAGTTGAAAAAGTCGTATCTCACTAATGCTGTTGTGGAATCTATATATTACGCAAAGTATTGAATAACTAAATACCGAAGTTACTGTGAATTTAACTTCTGCATATGCGCATTTCGACAACGTATGTCTCTTCAGTGCAGATAAAACCTAAACGTTGAAATGATATGTCCTGTAGTTTTCACAGGAGTGCAGCGGACCATATTACAATGAAAGACCTTCAAAAATTATATCAAGAAAAATTACAATTATTAATTTATATCTTTAAATAGAGCATTTTTTGGACGGAAGAACAGACATTTATACTTTTTCCGGCTAGCCGATAGAATAACAACGGCCTTAAACTTAATTTCCCATTCTCAGCAGATGGTTAAATGTGCACGCGAACAATTTGAAACTTGAAAACCCTGATATGGTCAGTTCGCTTAGAAATCAAATTGTCCATACAATGCGCATAGATATATTTTTTGGTTTGGTTGATTTAGAGAATAAAAACGATTTTTATATAGAACATTCCATTTCACCCATTTTTTTTTACGTATTCGCGAATTCACCCACACTTTTTTACGAGCAGATTAGGCCCGGTGAAAAGGCTTTTCTCATCATCCTTTGTCAGTTTAACACACGTGGTTTTACAAAGAAAAAAAAGAATGAAATCGTCATACTTTCAGAAAATAAGCCCTTGCAAAGTAAGTTTTTATGAGGGGGTGGACAGGGGGATCGGGAACACGGGAGTAAAAGGGCGGGAACCGGAAGTTAATGTAGATGGAACCGGGAGTTAAAGGGGAGCGAACCGGGAGTTAAAGGGGCGGGAACCGGGAGAACAGAGAAACGGAAAAGCGGGAGTAGAAAAAAAATTGAGGTCGGGAGGCGGGAGTTAATGGGAGGGAACCGGGAGTCAGTGGGCGGGAATCGGGAGTCTAGGGGAGGGAACCGGGAATTGCCGATCCCCCGTGTCCGCCCCCTCATTTATACTTTACCCTCATTTTTATGAGTTTAGTATATAATTTTAATTACATAGAGTATTTCAACATTACGTAGAATGTAAACAAAGACACAGACACGTTTGTATTAACATAGAAATTATTTATATATTTATCAGTGCAAGAAATCGGAATTTTATAGAAACTGATTAAGTTAATTAATCACAGTAATATCTTCAACTCATTATCTGTCTATCAGCAAGAAATTTGCACCTACACGTATATAAATTTAGATACATCTATCGTACACAGTTAGTGTCGTAATTGAGATATTGTAAATAACTCCCGACACTCCAGCTTATCGTCGTTTTACACCGAACTTGCCATTTATTTCGTGTTTTCACCACGAGTGTTAGCGAAATTTTTTTCAATAACCCGACTCGTTTCAAACGCACAACACTGAATAATACTTCGGTGTGGAAAATTGGAGGGATACTTCGGAAATGAGTAATCATGATTTGTATGTATTTACTTTTGGTTTGGATATCATGAACGTGACTTATTCGCTGTTTAAAACTAATCGTTAACATTATCGGGAATTTTGACGTGGAAATGCTGAAAGCGTAAGCCGCTCTTATTGGTACACCGTATATCACAAACTTACGAGAAACTGACAAAAATCATTTTTGTCCGATGATTTATTTAGTTTTATTTTGCAATTAATATTTCCAGATAAGTGTCTCTCATGTCATGTCATGATAAGTGTCTCTCATGTCATGTCACCAGCAGTTCTAAATAGATCAAATTACAACGGTTTAATCATGTGGCCATGACATCGAAAGTATCCTAAAACTTGGCCAAAGACATACAGATGGGTGCAGACGCAACGTTCCAAAAAGTGCACTTAAAGTGAACTTGAAGTTCACTTTTCAAGTGCACTTTGCGTTCTCTTAGCTGTCGCGAAGTTCACTTTTTTTGAATAGGTAGCTATTCCATGACAGGTATTTTCGCGTTCACTAGTGAACTTCAAGTGCTCTTGAAAGCTGTCGCGAGGATCACTATTTAAAACGAGGTTATCTTATATATATTTAGTTAGATCGCATTTTTATAAGCGATAGCTGAGGTTATAACAAATTATTTCCACGTAGCGTTCTTTTTGATAAGCAAATGCGAAAAAATACCAATGCAGTTATATATAAATTATAAAACATGTCAGATAACATTTTCCCACTACAAAAATGAAAACGGTAGTCGTGTAGAATTATAAGAACGCGTATTCCAGTCTCAGATCCGTTTTTCAACGATTTTATTGCCTCAATCCCGTTTCCCTCTCGCTTGAAAAGGCAAGCCGCACTTCCCGCGTATACCCCATTAACCCGATATTTATAAATGACAAAAAGTCAGATTTTCATTCTGTGATTTATTACCAAAATACCTCATTTTTTTTAAATATTTTATTTTATTATATCCTTTTGAAGTATTTGGTTTCATATGTTGTGATCTGGGATTTATATAATATGCTATATTAGTCCCAGTTGTGATATAGCTTTTTGTAAATCTTTACATCAATATGTTTGAAAAGTCAGGTTTATACAAAATCTTTATTACAAATGACCTTAATAATTCCCTTCTTAAATATTTTACTTTATCATACCATTTCGAAGAAGTTCTACATGTTGTGATATAACTTTTTGTAAATCTTTACATAACAATATTTCAAAAATCAGGTTTTCATTATGCGGTTATAAATTTTTGTAAATCTTTACATAAAAATATTTCAAAAATCAGGTTTTCATTATGCGGTTTATACTAAATCTTTACAAATGAATAAAATAACTCATTTTTAAAAAATATTTTACTTTATCACATCCTTTCAAAAAAGTTTTATATAAGATAAACATTTAAAAATAGTTTTATAAAAGGTAATTTTGGGAAAAATACATTTAAATGTTGTGTGGCAACAATTGAAATAAGCACCAACATATAATATCTCCCACTTTTGGATTCATTTTTGACAAAAGATGCATAAATTTGGTATTGCGAGAAAGGAAAACAGCTAAAATGCAACATATTTCAGTCTTATAAGGTAATATTGGAAAAAATACATATAAATATTGTGTCGCGACAATTGAAATAAGCACTGACATAGACATAGAATATCTCCCACTTTTGAGGTCATTTTTAACAAAAGATGTATAAATTTAGTATCGCGAGAAAGGATAAAAGCTTCAATGCAAAATATTTCAATCTCATAAGGTAGTATTGGGAAAATATATATAAATGTTGTGTTGTGTTGAAATAACCACTTCCGGTTAGCAACGATGTAACGACAGTCAAAAATATTTGCTCTGATAAAAAAAACATGGAAAGGATGGTATAGCGGATAAATTCTACAGCGGAAAAGTACACAACCTCTCCGTTAATTTAATTCATGAGAATAGTTGTCATAGTAAGTGTAATATTTGCAAAAATGTATTAAAATCGGGAAAATTTAGATCAAGTCATCGGGAAGACAACGTTACCAAGTCGTCACAATCAGTATCTAAGACGTCTCATCTTCATATCCCCGATGGCGCAGTTACAGACTAAAACGCTGTTATTATAATGTAATTTAAATTTTTGCAACAATGATTTCAATGTGAAAATGTTTGCCAAAAACATACTTTCAGTTGTAAAGAGCTTAGATGAGTGAATGCTACATTTAGAGAAAGAAATCGGCAAATATCCAAAGAATATCAACGATAAATTTGAACCTAAATTAATAGAAACCAAAACCGCTCTCCAGAAATTAACAGAAAATATTAATGTAATGGAATCTTCCATCAGAGAACTGAATATAAAGAATATTAAATTAGAACATTTTTCTCAAGAAGTTCAAGGATCCATTGAAAAGACCGAACAACAATTCATCAGATATAAAGAAGAGTTTCGAAAATGCAAAAATAACAAAGAAGAAGAAAATGAAAAGATAAGGAAACTACATGAATATGTAACAGAAGTCAGATGTCATTCAATGAAAAACAATCTCATTTTTTCGGGACTCCCGTATAATAAAAATCAAACATGTGAGGACATCATTAGAACATTCTTATGCAAAGAAATGGGTATCGATCAACAAATGGAAATAGAAAACGCACATAGATTTGGTAAACCCGGTCCAGCAGGAGTTAAACCAATAGTAGTGCATTTTCTAAGATAAGATAAGATAAGATAAATTTTATTTTAAGTCGGTTTAAAATTATTAAACACAAGCTCACAAGAGCTTTTTCTCCGACAATTTAAAACATATAATTAATAAAACAAAGCATGCAATACAAATATAACAGTAAGCAAGATGGCAAGCATTTAAAAATACAAAACAGCAAGCTAAAACATTTAAAACAGTGAGTAAAAGCATAAAAAGCTGAGCAATTTATAAAAAATAAAGCACTAGACAGGTACAAAAAGCAAATATAAGCCATGCAACTAAATATTTATCTGCAGCAAACACATATACACTCATTACCATTCCAATTTAAAAGCAATTTCTTAAAATGATTAAAATTAGTTTCTATCCTAAAATGGTCTGGCAATGAGTTCCATAAAACAGGTGCTGCATAATAAAAGGATTTCTTACCAAAATTTGTGGTCCTTACGCCAGGAATTTCCAATAAATTCTGAAATTATAATTATTATTAGATTTAACTGTAACCAAATCTTTCAAACAAACTGGCGCCAAACCATTTATAATTTTAAAAGTTTCCAGAGCTATAGTACGTAAGCGTCTAATTTTGAGAGACGGCATATTAGCTTTATTTAACAAAGTATCATAATCAGAAATAAAATCATTGTATATAAATCTGAGTGCTCGCTCTTGAACTTTCTCTATCTTTTTTACATTGGTCTCACTACAAAAATGCCACGAGAGTGGACAAAAATTAAAATTTGACAAAATAAATGTGTGAAATATTATAAGTTTGTTTAATTTAGTTAAGTTTCCACCTATTCTCCTCAAAACATTTAATTGTTGTGAAGGTTTTTGGACTATTATTTTAACATGACAGTCAAAATTTAACTTGTAATCAATATTTACCCCCAACAGTTTAACAACATCATCACATGAAATAATACAGTCTTTTGTTAAAAAAACAGGTTTTAGATTATGGGTTTTGTTTCCAATAGCAATTGCCTGGAACTTGTCAGGATTTGCCTGCATTTTATTGATTCTAAACCACTCTATAAGCTCCCCACATTCACTTTCTAGTGTTTTAATAAGAATGTCAAAATTGGGGTGTGAATAGGATAAGGTGTTGTCATCCGCATAATTGTATAAAGAACACTTTTTAACAATTAGAAAAATATCATTTATAAAAATGTTAAATAAGATAGGTCCAAGTATTGAGCCTTGGGGAACACCTTTTTTGATATTATCCCAATTACTCAATACATTACTAATTTTTATACACTGCTTTCTATTTGAAAGATAATCTGAAAGTAGTGATACAGCTGAGTTTGATAGTCCATAAGCTGATAATTTTGCAAGAAGGATATCGTGTGGCAAGCAATCAAACGCTTTGGACAAATCCATTAGTTTGGCTGCCACAAATTCGTTACAATCGACTGCTTTTTTCCAGTCTTCAATTAATTTCAGAAGCACTGTTTGACAACCCTGTCCTTTCCTAAAAGCACATAATAATTTATTGAATATATTGTCAAAAAATTCTGTTAGCTGTTGTTCTATAGTTTTTTAAAAAACTTTTGAAATAATTGGAAGTACACTCACTGGTCTGTAATTCTTTTTATCTAAGGCATCTGCCTTTTTATATAAAGGTGTGACTTGTGCCATTTTTAATTTATCTGGGAAAATATTTTTTACAATAGTTTTATTAACTAAATTTGTCAATTTATTTGTCATAACAGGTTCACCAAGTTTTACTAGTTTTGCAGATATCTTGTCCGCACCTGTAGATTTTTTATACTAATTTTTTTAATTATTTTGGAGACCTTCTCTTCCTCCGTACATTTAAAATTAAAAACACCATTCTGATTTCCATAATGCTGTTTTATATTTAAAATGCTTGGATGAGAATGTTCTTCAAAGTCAGCATCCTTTCCAATATTCTCAGCAACATTAGTAAAATAACTATTAAAAACATCTGCTACTTGTTTGGTGTCATTTATGGTTTTATTATTTTCCTGGAGTATAATACGAGGTGCTGCAGTAGTATCTTTTTTAGATAAAAAAGGCTTGATCGTAGGCCAAAAATCTTTTGACTTTGCACCGCCTTCACATCTTTCCATAAAATAATTTCTTATGGAATGTTTTTTAATTTAATTTACTAAATTTCGCTGTTTGCGATAGTTTTCCCAATGAGAATTTGATTTATGTTCCTTGAACTTATTGAAAAGCATATGTTTTTTATAAATTGCTTTCCTTAAGGAACTATTCATACATGGAAAAGATTTCCTATTTTTATTATTTTTCACCTTTAAAGGTGCATGTTTATTAACGACATTGACTAAAGAATATTCAAAATGGTCATAATTCTTGTTTACATCATCATCCTTGTTGACATCAATATTTTGTAAATCATATAGATATGCATTTTGATCAAAATTTTTCATACTTCTATAATAAATTTTAGAAGGTTTTACTGGAGGTAAACTGAATTTCAGTGTTGTACCAATCATATCATGCCAGTCACTAACACTATTAGATATATTCATAGTAGATATATTCATAGTGTTTAAACACATATTTGACTTGTTTGTGAGTATAATATCTACCAAAGAAGGTTTGCTATTTTTTACAAAATAAGTTGGATTTTTAATTAAATTTTTACAATCAAAAATATCACATATATCACCTAGTTGTTTACTCTTACTCTGAACAAGCATATCAAAATTTAAATCTCCTATGACCATGAAACTAACATATTGAGCAATAACTTTTTCTAATATATTATATTAGACAACATATCAATAAACTTATTTTCATTAAGAGAGGGAGGTCTATAAATACCCATAAAGCACCATTTATCTTTGTTACAGTTTATTTCATAAATAATATTCTCTAGATCTTTGCTCTCTAAATCAGTTCTTCTTCTGGCTGGTAAGTCTGAGTTTATAAAGCAAATAATTCCCCCACCTTTACATGTTCTATCTCACCTTTCCATTTTATAACCTTCTACTTTAAATAAATTGTCATTATATGATGCATCAAGCTTGGTTTCCGAGATGTATAACAAATCAACAATCTTGTCAGTTAACAGATGTTTAATTTCTGCAAATTTATTTCTAATACTGTTAATGTTCAGATGGTATATCATTAGTTTAGTTGGATGGTCTTTCCTATTTTTCTTCAAAGCCTCAAAAATATCAGGCACATTTTCCTCATCACTGGTCAAAGGGACATCACTCTGTACAGATGTCAACAAAACATCATTTCAGGCAATTCAAAGTAAGAGTCGGTGAACATAGGTAAAAAGCAATTTCTACAATACCAATCTTCAGTTGAATTAGCTAGGATTTTATATTCAGTTAAAGGTAAGTTTATGCATTTAATGTGAAACCAAAAAGAACAATCGTCACATTGTATTCCTCGCTGATTTTTCCTTACAGCGGTCGAGCACACCCCGCATGGAAATTTTATTGGACCAGGGTTTTCAGATATATCTCCGCTGATCAGAATAAGTAAAGTTAAGCAATAAGAATAATTTGCTTTCCGTACAGTTTGTTGACCATATAATGTCGTAGGTCGGCTGTTTTCTGTATGTATGGGGTACAGCTTTAACATAGTAAAATCACATTTTTGAAGCATTAAAAGATCTGGTGTTGCATAAAAACCTAAATCGCCGGCTTGGAAGTCATCTCTGATCAGTTTCTGGATTTCAAGTGGATAAAAACGTACTAAAACGGCAATAAATATCAGACTGTTTACTATCCCGCCCAGCCCGGCCGCCATCTTGCTTTCTTTCACAGAAAAGATTTGGATTTAGTCTTGAAAAATGGATATCACCTGAAAGGAAAATTCTATAGTGTGAATGAGCAATTCCCGTTAGACATTGAAAAGCGGCGTAAAATACTATATCCAATTTTCAAACAAGCAAAACTGGAAGGAAATAGGGTAAAATTAGTAAGAGACAAACTTTATATAAACAATGTTTTGTTTAATCCTTGTTCAAATAGCCTTTTCAATGATCGCGTATCGGGAATAACAAGGGGTGATTGAAATGCATTTTCCTACAATTTAATATCTTTTTTTTATATGCATGAATGATTATTTCTTTTTTATTTACTGTGAAACCAAGAATGGATGATGTATTTTTATTTTTTTTAAATTTTTTTTTCAAATGACTAATATTAATTCATTGTTGTAGCTGTCGTTGCATCGTAATTTAAGTTGTCTTATATTCTGTAAACCTCTTGTAGCACGTACTGTGCCTAAGTTGTAATAAACTTGTCTTGTCTTGTCTTATAATATCTCCCACTTTTGGATTAATTTTTGACAAAAGATGCAACAATTTGGTTTCGCAAGAAAGACAAAAAGCTAAAATGCAAAATATTTCAGCCTTATATGGTAATTTTGGAAAAAATACATATAAATGTTGTGTCCTGACAATTGAAATAAGCACCGACATTCAATATCTCCCACTTTTGAGGTCAATTTTAACAAAAGATGTATAAATTTAGTAGCGAGAGAAAGGAAAAAAGCTAAAATGCAAAATATTTCAATCTTATAAGGTACTTTTGGAAAAAAAACATATAAATGTTGTGTCGCAACAATTGAAATAAGCACCGACATATAATGTCTCCCACTTTTGAGGTCAATTTTAACAAAAGATTTATAAATTAAGCATCTCGTCAAAGGAAAAAAGCTAAAATGCAAAATATTTCAATCGTATAAGGTAATATTGGGAAAAATATTATATATAATATAAGGAAAAAAGCTAAAATGCAAAATATTTCAATCTTATAAGGTACTTTTGGAAAAAATACATATAAATGTTGTGTCGCGACAAGTGAAATAAGCACCGACATATAATATCTCCCACTTTTGAGGTCAATTTTAACAAAAGATGTATAAATTTAGTATCCAGAGAAGGAAAAAAGCTAAAATGCAAAATATTTCAATCTTATAAGGTAATTTTGAAAAAAAATACATATAAATGTTGTTTCGCAACAATTGAAATAAGCACCGACATATAATATCTCCCATTTTTGAGGTCAATTTTAACAAAAGATGTATAAATTTAGTATTGCGACAAAGGAAAAAAGCTAAAATGCAAAATATTTCAATCGTATAAGGTAATATTGGGAAAAATACATATAAATGTTGTGTCGCGACAAGTGAAATAAGCACCAACATATAATATCTCCCACTTTTGAGGTCAATTTTAACAAAAGATGTATAAATTTAGTATACAGAGAAGGAAAAAAGCTAAAATGCAAAATATTTCAATCTTATAAGGTAATTTTGAAAAAAATACATATAAATGTTGTTTCGCAACAATTGAAATAAGCACCGACATATAATATCTTCCATTTTTGAGGTCAATTTTAACAAAAGATGTATAAATTTAGTATCGCGACAAAGGAAAAAAGCTAAAATGCAAAATATTTCAATCTTATAAGGTAATATTGGGAAAAATACATATAAATGTTGTGTCGCGACACGTGAAATAAGCACCGACATATAATATCTCCCACTTTTGAAGTCAATTTTAACAAAAGATGTATAAATTTAGTATCGCGACAAAGGAAAAAAGCTAAAATGAAAATTTTTTTGCAATCTTATAAGGTAATATTGGGAAAAATACACATAAATGTTGTGCTGTGACATGTGTAATAAGCACCAACATATAATATCTCCCATTTTGGAATCATTTTTGACAAAACATGCATAACTTTGGTATCGCAAGAAAAGAAAAAAGCTAAAATGCAAAATATTTCAATCTTATAAGGTAATTTTGGGAAAAATATTGACTGAAGGTGTTTAACGTCCTTGACTACCTTTATAGGTCTCGCACGGACGACCATGGGAAAAATGCATACAAAAGTTGTGTTGCAAAAATTGAAATAAGCACCAACATATAATATGTCAAATTTTTGAGTGCATTTTTGAAAAAAATATATAATTGGTATCGCAAGAGGGGAAAAAAGCTTTATATATAAATGCAAAATATTTCAATCTTATAAGGTCATTTTTGACAAAAGATGTATAAATTTGTTATTACGAGAAAGTTTTTTTTGAAATTACATATGAATTTAATGTCTCTAGCATGAACATTTGCCTCGATAAAATACCTTTTTTTGAAAGATTTATTAAGAATATAATGTGACGTAAGCATGGAATTTATAATTAAAACAAAAGAACGCTATAATTTATAATGGCATTTTGGTTTTAATTTATTATCAAAAATGTATTAAAAAGAGAATGAAGTCGTCGAGTTTTCATACTTTGTGCATAAAGTTAATTTCGTCATATTAATATCACGTGTTTTGAAGTGACCAATCGTTAAGAGCAATCCGAAGCTGCCACGAAGTTCACTTCAAGTGCACTTTGCGATCACTCTCGCGAACGCATCTTCTTTTCAAGTGCACTTGAAAGTTGTCACAAGTTCACTCTAGGCTGTCATGGAATCACTTTCAAGTGCACACGAAGTGCATGCGAGGAACGCTTTTGGAGTGCACTTGGATGGAATGTTGCGTCAGCACCCAACTGTATCTTAGGATGAAAACTTTGACCATCTTATGACTGTCTTGTGACATATCTTAAGGTATTTATAGAAGTTGTCCTAGGACCATCTTTGTATAGGTGTCCTTACTTTGGTCTTAAGTGCTGTTTTTATCACTGATTCGACTAGTAAATCAAAGTTTTAGTGGCATTCTAATGCTATGAACGGGGAAAATCATTTCAAATATTTTGACATACATTTAATGACAGCTTTATATAAACAAATAGGAAATGGTCCGTTTTAACGAAACTATCTTAAAATATATCCTAAGCCATGTCTTAGGACATTTTTAAGGATGCTGTTAGGACCATCTTAAGACGCGTCTGAGATTGTATAATAAAGCTTTCTTAGAACTATCCTAGTTTAGGATGTCCTAATTAATATCCTTCATAAAATTATAAGAACATTATTTTAAAAACTAGAAAAACTAGCTGTGAGCAAAGCTCACTAATAAATACCCCCCACACCCCCATTTGATTCCAGAAATAAAAAATCATTCGAATCAAATTTTGAAATAGGAGGTACCGATTCATTATGTCATGAACACTGTGTTAAAGTTTCATGAAAATGTATTCAGTGGTTCAGGAGGAACAGCAGATAAGAGATGGGTATTCACTAGCACTGTAATGGCTAAATCCATGTTTTGCAATGGGAAACCCCAAAAATGGATCAAATAAAATTTTGAAATAGGAGGTGCACATCTACATTATGTCATAAGGACTGTGTTAAAGTTTTTGTTTTTTTAAATAATAAGAAATTTCCAAATTAAAATTGCATGTTAAGAGTTTTGTTTCCATACTTCCCATCCCCATGTCCATCAGCTACTGTACGAAAGCTCTATGTTTTTTTTATCATTTTGTTATTTTAAATTGTACTGCACCATATGCCAATCTAATTAAAACTAAAGACCGAGGATGATGAGCCTGTATCGCTCTCCTGTCAAAATGTCTCGAAGCCAAAGTGTAAACTACAAAATTTACATTTGGTTTTTCCCATACATAGTGTCAAAGATAGAACATGTCATCTCCTGGCGGTCATGGTTTTCATCGGACCTGCCTAAAATGAAAGAGTAATTGTTGAAAAAAGACCTTTCAAATATTTTTCCTGTAAAGTTTGGGTTTCCTAAACGTCCACCTGTTAAATTGTGTTCCCCGCTGGTGGTCATGTTTTTTTTTTTTTTTGGATCGGAACAAATAAGCAATATATTGTGAGAGACCCTCCATACATTGTGCCTGTAAAACTTCATTGAATTTGGTTCATTAGTTTCAACCAAGATGATCAAAATCTGATGATTCAATATGTTAAACTAATATTTGTTTTTAATACGCATGTCCAAGTGGAAAACACACAATGTAAACATTGGGTGAGAAAATGCAATAAATTTCCTCAAAAACAGTAAGCCGTAGATGGAGAAATAGTTAGTGGCATCTCCTATGTAAATATTAATATATCAAATCGCTAAATGTGACTTTCAATACTTTTGTAAAATATAACATGACATCGCCACGACAGCTACCTATGACAAAAGCTATTGGAGTCCTGATATCAACTTATGTATATTTATTGGTCATTGTTTACATTCTCTTTATATGTACAATTTGATAAATGCAGAGTGAATGCCAGCATTTCTCAGAAATTGTCAAAATACTAACCAAAAACGACGACGACGCCATTCGTCTCAGCCATCCCCCCAACAAGAAGCCCAACACACACTAGTCATTCGGCTAATCGGGTGAAATGTCCGTTGATTTTGTTTAATATGTTGTTACATCGGCGAAGGGTCCGTTGATTGGAGTAGGCTACGGGTCAGTGGAGAGTAAATTTCAATTTATGTCTTGAATTTTTTTGATAAATTCAAGTCTACAAATAATCGTAATCTCATAAAATGCGTTTGTCTACCAGTGCGACCGTACACTGTCACTGTTTTAAGTTATATATATTGAACTGATATTTGTTCCATCTAGTGATATTTTGATGGTGGGCGAGTCTTCGGACGAGCCTTCCATCAAAATATCACGCGATGGAATAAATATTAGTTCAATATATGGCTTGTATCAAAGTGGACATGTCAATCAATTATTGTCACGTGGCCATGTGACAGTTAGCGAAGTTATTTCAATTGATGTATTACATTAGTTGGATGTTGCCGTGTTGCATGCAGGATATAAAATTTTATAACAAAAAGTGAAAAGGTGCCACATCAAACCAAACATGTTTAAATAAGAAAATAGTGTACCTGTATTTGAATATTTTAAGTCTACATGACAAGGGAGGTCTCGCCCAACTTGAACCAGCAAAGAAAGTGATATGACAGCATTGATAGGCAGGTATTGATACAAAGATTTTCCACGATTCATTCCCAGTTCCAAAAAAGTGATGCCAATTTTTCTTTTTTGAAGACTGGTACAACTTTTGATTTAATATGTCCAAAGTTTGTGATAAAACTGAGGTTAGTGAATTTTAGTATACTGTCTTTTCCTGGCGAAATTGCTTGCTATTGTTTCATAATGCCGTCCGTCCATCTGTTCTTTCATCCTCCCAAGATTCAAAGCAGTAAGGCACGGACCATTTGATTTTCAGGGGGGCCTGGGACTCCACTCGAGACAATTTTTTTCCGCCCGCATTGCGGGACAGATTATTTTTTCCCATATACACTATGCTAGGGAATTTTGTTGAGCCAGACTTTTTTCTAATAGACAGAATCAGGGCTAGATCATGTTTTCAACCCAGATGCTGTTCAGAGAATTTATTTTGGCAAAAATGGAGGCCACAAAACTTTTTCCTAAAAATTACCAGCCCCTCTTTGAAAATCAAATGGTCCGTGCTAAACTTGTAGTCAAAAGTTGAAAACTGTCTGAAAAAATGTTGACGAATTGTAAATTAACGCATGCATTTTATAGTTAATGCACAATTCGTTTGGGTAATTTACTACAACTACAAGGGTTTTTCACCCGTGTCAATATGATGCCATATATCACCGCCGCTTCAGAATTTGAAACCCCGCGTAATTCGGGAGTTTTTCGAAATTAAAAGGGGCCATAACTCA
>MJUU01013450.1:0-14531 GCA_002080025.1 Modiolus philippinarum | reverse complement strand
GCCTTGTATAATAAATAATCATCGTTGTTTATTATTACCGTTATTCCCATCTGTGCCGGGGGTAAAAGATTTTGTTCTAACGAGGCGAAGAACGAAAATCTATTTAGTGGTATTTCTGCTGTTACTTCTGCTCGTGCGTTAGTTAAAGCTGTTCTCGCCTTAAACCCTGTATTAGCATCAACAGCGGTTGCAACATTATCAGGGTAAATAAAGCTGTTTTTGCCTAAGCTGTTAACATAACCATCTGAAAGTGTCAGCAATGATTTGACGTGATTTGCTAGAGATAAATAATAACAGTCGTAAACTGTTTTTCCGTTTTGGTAGACTGTCATTTGACTAAGAAAATGTGTTACATCTGAAATAACAGATACTGTGTCATTATCTGGTGCTGCTCCGTCAGCTAGTTTATCTACTTTGAACTTAATTAAAAAATACCCATTGTACCAGTCATAAAACGAAGCCCTATCATTTATGCTAAATTTGTAGTCCGTTTTGACTTGTGCTTCTCCATTTTGTGGAGTTCTTATGGGAGTGTCTAGTAAAAAGTTACAATACTCATATCGATCACAGAACTGTGTTCCTCTAAACATTTTTTATTACTGGATTATTATTTTTCTTTCTTATATAAAAAATGATAGAGTTTATAAGCAGTGTCTTAAACAGGTTAAACAAGAGTCTTGAGCGTTGGAAAAAGAGTAAAACCTATAAGATTTTTGTTTTACTTATGAGATGCTTAAACCGCAAGCAACGTAAAAAATGTGAGTGAACTAAGAATCTAGCCCGTTTTACCCGCCTCAACTGTAGTGAATAACAAATCTTACATGTTTGTTTTTTTCTATAGTCCCGTAGATAGTAGTTAACTATGGGAAAAAGCCGCAGGTTTTCAAAAAAAGTTTTTTGAAAACCGCAGATTTTCCCCCATAGTTAACTACTACCAGTATACAGCAGTTCCTTCGAAATTTTCCCTTGCGGTAAGGGCAAAACAGAAGTGTTTCCATCCATGATTGAAAGACATAAATGCTGCTCAAAAAATATATGGGGGTCCGACTCTCCAGCGCTCGACAATAATAAATCCATTTGGAATAATGTGAGAAAAATATTTGATTCATTTGAAATCAAGGTCGGCATCAATTCCTTTTGATACTTGTGTTATAGGAAGTCTTGTGACTGACTTCAGATATTTCATGTACGATAAACACTGGTGATTGGGTCGAAATGGTGGTTGTACGCAATAGCAAGGAGTTTGACTTCAATTTGTGATGATCGATTTGAAAGGATATGTACACACAAAGATATCTACAATTGAATCGAGAGGCTGAGACGAAATATTGTTTATTTTTTTAATGAGATCCGACAAAAGCGTTTTGGTTAATTACGATCAACACTTTAAAAGTATAGATAAAATCCTAAAAACCGACTCAAAAATACGAGTTGAGTTTGTCTTTGTGCTTGCTCTTCATTCGGTGCTACATCTGCCCTTCTATATACCAAATAAACCCATTTGTATACTGCATTTCAAAGACGAATAGTAGCAATTTTGCAGATTTGAAATCTTTTGATATTTTTGATCTGGGCCACGACTTGGGTGTATGCAAAATCATTAGAATTAGAAGCAAGTCGACAATATTAGAATATGCAGCTGCTTTCGGGAAATATGAAGTAATACATTGTCTTTAGCTTACGGATTACAGAGAAAGTCTGACAGATATTTCTTGGCCAAACCTCGGTAATCCGCATTACCTACTTAATTAATTTGATAAAAAAAACTATTATAATATAATATTCTAGGGCTTAGGATAGTTAGAAACGTGAAGCAGGGTCCCTTTTATTATGTGTAATTATGTAACGCATGAAAGAGACAATTTTTAATTCGTATTTATACATATTTTTTATATATACTTATATGTGACAAATTACGCTCTCCTGTAAATTAACAAGTTGTATCTTTGTTATTAACTAATCAATTTTAATGAAAAATAACCTGAAACTGGACTGCGAATAAATAAAATAACTAGAAACTGTAAGTTTGTCGTTTGACATAGAGCTGTCAAGTAAATAATCGAAAAAGGTCAAATTTCCAAAGCAGCAGCAAAAAAGCACCATTACGATATTACCTTTTCGAACGACGCGTGGTAGTGTACTGACAACAATAAGGTCACAAATTCATTGGGCTTTCCTGTAACTATGACGAATGAGAAACCTATTAACACTTTCTGGTTCTTTGTTAGACCCCCCTTAACGGGAAAAATCATTCCCTATCAGTCATATGCCAACAAAACTGGAATTCAACAACAGGAGTAATAGCATGTTGTAATGTTATCAGTTCGACACTTTCAAATATTTTCTAATGTAATAGGGCTAATTCTTTATTTTACACATATACACATTTTCAGGAAAAATGACATTGTTCTCCTCCCTTGGCTCGTTATTGAAAACGCCTAAATTTCCGTTACTCTGTGTAATATCCGAAAATATCCCGGAATTTCCTTGAAAAAGTTTCGGTGTTTACTGGAAAAACTTGCTGGTTTGATGAATATCTATCCATTTATTCATATAAAAGCAAACATAAACCCATTAGGATTGCAGTAATACAAATTAAAACAACAATCATTCAATTACAAATTCAACATGGAATGGAAAGATATGTAGACATTGTGCAGTGATGAACCTATCCGAGGGCCCAGTGGCCCATGGCCCCTTAAATATGCCTTGGCTACTAAAAGTTTTGAACTAGTAGCACAGCTGGCTACCAAAATTTCTGACATATAGTACTGAAGCTAGTAGAATACACATCTGGGATACTAAATTTTATCTTCCATGAGCCCAACTGGCCGTAGACTCGGACATGAACTTATTTCCGTACATTGGTCCCCCTACCTCAGTTCTAATTACTGTTTAATAAAAGACATTACTGCCTTCATATCACGGGTGTTGATAACCAACACTTAATTTTTCAATTTAATGGGTAGCATAATATCCATTTATGTATTCATCTAATAGCAAACATTAACCCATCAGGGTTGCTGTAATTCAAATTAAAACAGCAAACATTCAATTACAAATTTAACATGAAATCAGAAGATATGAAGACATCATCAGTTCTAATTACTGTTTAATGAAAGACACTACTGCCTTCATATCACAGGTGTTAATTGGTTTTCCACTTGATAAAATCAATAGTAAATATATCACAATCTTGGTTAAATTACTAGTGGACATGCGTCCAGTATAGCGAGTTAAACAAATGACAAATGTTCAAGTCCGTATTTCAATGGCAGATATGGTATAAGCTCTTTGTGCTTTGTCGTGACATGCTGTCTACACAAGTTTTTTTTATGTTCTTTTTTGTTTATACTCATGTGTATTGGCATATTTGTCTTTTATTCAATTTGTCTCAATATAGTGATTGAAAACACGATTGTGTACACAAAAGTATGTGCAGGGCTAGGCCAGTAACTAAAGCATTACCTCAATTTAGTTGGGCTGTGTTGGTCCAACTACACCTTCTTCAGGGCCTGTACTATAATCGAGCAACCGAAGCTATACCGAGTTATCTTCTGAAAGTCGGCATTCTATGTCTTTCCTTTAGGATGCAGAACTTTGAAGTGGATGGCACATACTTAGTTGATTTTATTCCCATATTTGTTATTGGTTAAGAACATGAAAGTACAAGGCAATTCTTGGTTATATTCTATTGCATATTTATTCTTAAAATATAAATATTAGTGAGCCTTGTAATAGGATTCTTGGTGGGTTTTTATTTGGTCATTTGAATACCGGATGTAAATTGCAATGATTATTTGATTATCAGCCCCCTTTTTTCTTGAATATTAGACAACCATTTTTTGGTGAAATTCAAAGACGTTATTGTATCCCTGTTTCGTTGTAGTAAATAATTCGACTACATGTGCAAAATTTTCAATAGGCACGATTACGATTTCCAAATCGGCACATCCGGCACATACCTTACCGTCTTTCCATACTAGTGACCCTCCTTGACCTTATACTTGGTCCCTAGTGAATAAAATGCATTTATACATACGTATATTACAAAAAAATAATATATTCGAGATTTAACAAAATACAGCCCTTGAATACATCAGAAATTCCTCGAGTCGTGAATCACACAAATTCAACGTTGACGATCAGCTAAGCATTTATCGTGCATCGTCTGCTAAAATCCATTTCAATCCGTAGTGAATAAGTTGAAATCGTCCTATAAAAAACCTTTTTATCACATATTTATCTTTACATGTATCGATTCACTGTATTTTTATTGAGTTTGCGACTGTTTGTAACAGATATGTATGGGTGCGTACCCGTCTGATACCAGGGAGGAAAGGCCGGAAATTCTCAGACGGGGTCTTTATATATCGAAGATGGGAGATAACTCGCTTAATTCTCAAGTTGATTAAATAGTTCATTTAGCATATACATGCGAAAAGAGAAACATCTCTAACATATATACCTTGTTTCTCGATAAATCAATCTATTCGAGAAGGCGAATAGATGTTAATATTACTAAGAATTTCGGTATTTTAAATCATTATTCTTTATAATATATGTATTTAAATATATACGCATTTTAAAACCAACCGGGAAGCTTCGCAAATAAGCTTTATGACGGACTTTAAATATTAATACCGTTTCTAACAGAGCTAATATTGTACATGTATGCTGTTTGCCTTTTGGTATCAATAATTTGAACTATTCGCTTTATTTCACTTCAAGGTTTTAAGGCCGCCAACATCTGAGCATTGTGAGACAAAAACTTCTCCGTAGGAAGATAGGAAAGTCAATACAAAGTCGGGTGGTAATCAAATCACCACAACCTTATGTTGGACCTGTCAACTTTGGACCTCCAATACTCTTTACCCAACCCGATATTCGGGTGAGGGTTACCCAGAGGCAAGATCTTCAAGACCCGACATATCTGGTTAAAAGCTTTTCCGTAGGGAAATGGGAAAGTTGATCCAAAGTCGGGTGGAAATCAAGAGTTTGGGTTGAACCTCCAATACTCAGTTCACAGTAGTTTACCCACCCAGATGTTTCGGTGAGGGTTAGCCAGAGGCAAGATATTCAAGACTCACCTTATGTGGTTAAAACCTTTTCCGTGAGAAGATAGGAAAGTCAATACAAAGTCGGTCAGAAATCAAATCACCATAACTTTATGTTGGATCTGTCAACTTTGGACCTCCAATACTCAATTCACAAGAGTTTACTCACCCAGATATTTCATTCAATTTGGGTGAGGGTTAAATTGGATGGGTGAATTCCTCTTTTGTTTAAAGAGGCTACCTCAGCAAAGTTTTAGATCGAGCTATGAATTTAGTTTCCCAAGTGACAATATCTGAGGCTATGGAGAAGAGGGTATGAAATACCGACGACCGTGTCACGTTGGTCCTGATATTCCATCCTGAGATTTAGTTCTCGGGGTCGAAAAAGTCTGCAGTTTTCCAGAACTCGCCTCCTGTTGCAGACTTCACTAAAACACCTTGTATGAACGTACGTCGCAAACCCATAAAGATATGTACTAAGCTCAAGCTAGCGACCACTCTCTAGCGACCGCTTTCAGGATATGTCTAATAACCGAAATTTTAAAAGGGACAACAACTCTCTTTAAACATTTTCTAGCGACCACTTTCAAAATATTCTTCTAAATTTTCAATGTATGTAGTAACATTTAAATGTTTTTTTTTTTCTTGTTTTAAATATTTGTTCGAACTTTTATGAATGAGTTTACATGAATGCTCATTTTAGGACCTTCCATGAATATAGAATAAAATCTATTGTTAACGATTGGTAATTAGTTGAAAAATGGAATCTTGCTATATATACTGTAGGTATAGAAAATTGCGAGGAGGCTAGTGGCAACTCCGCATTTCAAAGCAAACATCAATGGCAAATTTTGCAAACTATTGTTGACTTGGTGCCACATATGACACTTGGTGAAGAATGCCCTTAAGACCAAATTAAATATCATATAATTTTTTTGCAATTTTTAATGTCTCTCCTTTCAATCGAGCCCAAAAAACAATTTTTTATTAAAGAAGGAAGCATAAAAGAACATATAAATGAAGTAATACACAAAATAAAAAAGGATTATATTCGAGGACAACGAAAATCAAAGGGAGTTGATACTGTATATTACGATTTTTTTTAAAGTAAAAATCATATTATCCGTTCTGACATTTTCAAAATGGAACTGCAGTTTGAAATAGTGAAGGACCACAATATTTTGCAAACAATTCATTAATTCTCATTCTTATTAGCTCACCTGGCCTAAAAGGCCATGTGAGCTTTTGCCATCACTTTGTGTCCGTCGTCCGTCGTCCGTCAACAATTTCAAAAATCTTCTCCTCTGAAACTGCTGAGCCAATTGTAACCAAACTTGGCCTGAAGCATCACCAGGGTATGCAGTTTAAAAATTGTGTTCGATTAGTCCGAAGACCAAACAACATGGCTGCTGTTACTAAAATAGAAACATAGGGGTAAATTGCTGTTTTTTGCAAATAACTCAAAAACCATTACAGATATCAAAAATCTGACGGGACAAAAGTGATCAGCATAGCAAGATCTACCTGCCCTGCAATTTTGAAGAAAATCCAAAAATCCATCTTGGAGTTGTTGCCCTTTTTCTGTAAAATTTGCAAAATTTTAACTTTATTAATTTTTTATCAGAAAAACTATAAAAGATACAAGTCAACTTTAAATTGCAAAAATGTTCAGCATGTCAAGATCTACCCACCCTGAAATTTTGAAGATAATCCAAAAATCCTTGTAGGAGTTATTGCCCCTTTTTCACGGAATTTTCAATTTTTTCATATTTTTCATCTTTTATTTCCAAAACTATAGAAGATGGAGATTAAGTGTCAATTGATAAAATGTTTGCAATGCTGTGGTGACTTCAAAACTGATGTTGAAAATTATTGGTTGACCGCCATTTTCAAAATGGCTGCCAAAAAAGGCGGGAAAATTCAGCATTGTCCGATTTCAATGAAATTTGGTTTCCAAATTGATATTGATTTTCCAAATAGATATTGACGTTGCGACTTCAAAACCGGTGTTGAAAATGTTTTGTTGACCACCATTTTCAAAATGGCCGCCAAAAAGGCGGGAAAATTCAACATTGTCCGATTTCAATGAAATTTGGTTTCCAAATAGATATAAATGTTGCGACTTCAAAACCGTTGTTGAAAATTTTTCGTTGACCACCATTTTCAAAATGGCTGCCAAAAAGGCAGGAAAATTCAACATTGTCCGATTTCAATGAAATTTGGTTTCCAAAAAGCTATTGATGTAGCAACTTCAAAACTGATGTTAAAAATTGTTCGTTGACCACCATTTTCAAAACAGCCACCAAAAAAGGCGGGAAAATTCAACATTGTCTGATTTCAATGAAATTTGGTTTCCAAGTGGATATTGATGTCACTACTGCAAAACTGGTGTGATAATTGTTTGTTGACTGCCATTTTCAAAATGGACGCCAAAAAGGTGGGAAAATTCAACATTGTCCGATTTCAATGAAATTTGGTTTCCAAATAGATACTGATGTCTTATTTTAAAGATATAATTGTTGATGACTGCCATTTACCAAATGATGTCTCGACTTCAAAACTGGTGTCGAAAGTGGTCCTTAACAAAACAATTTGTCAAAAAAGCCCAACAAAGAAGTACAGTAAAACATGATCAGACTTAAAATAGAGTCCAAGTTAATGGTGATGTTTGCTCTACCAAAGTTTGAGAGAGTGAAGTTTAACTGTATATAATTTACAATGTTAGCTTGATTGTGGCAACTGAAAGCCAGGTGAGCGATATAGGCTCCAGGGAGCCTCTGGTTTAAGATGTTATAAACTGATCCTTAATGCGTTGCCTACAAGACAGTTAATTGTCGTAATTTTATACGTCAAGGGTTCTTTGAAGCTTAAAGTGGTGGATACAGCACGACAAGCTCAAAGTTTTTCCGGGAATTCTTCACCAAGGGTCATATGTGGCACCAAGTCAACAATATTTTGCAAAATTTGCCATTGATGTTTGCCTTGAAATGGGTAGTTGCCACTATCCTTCTCGCAATTTTCCATACCTACAGTGTATATAGCGAGATTACATTTTTCAACTAATTACCAATCGTTAACAATAAATTGTATTCCATATTCATGGAAGGTCCTAAAATGAGCATTCATGTATATTCATTCATAAAAGTTCGAACAAATATTTAAAACAAGAAAAAAAAAATAATGTTACTACATAAATTGAAAAGGTCAAAATCTGCATTTAGAAGAATATTTTGAAAGTGGTCGCTAGAAAATGTTTAAAGGGAGTTGTTGTCCCCTTTAAAATTTCGGTAATTAGACATATCCTGGAAGTGGTCGCTAGAAAAGTGGCCGCTAGAAAGTGGCCGCTAGAAAGTGGTCGCTAGATTAGTTAGATATGTGTGTGTGTGAATATATATATTTCCCCTGATATGTGCATGTAACTAGCTACTCCTATAACTCCCTGTAAATACAATGGCACTAGACAATGTAGTCGACTTGTCATTTTACTTGGGAAACTGATGAAGCAGTAGGACCGGTTATCCTTTTCAAACTAAAAAATTGTTTCGCGTGCACTACTGAAAACGTGGTGTATGCTGTGGACTGTAAACTCTGCAGGATGATGTATGTATGTGGGTAATTGGGTGATCGCTTTGTTGAACATAAACAGAGCGTCACCAATGGAAAAGATTGCCCAGTAGGTGAACATTTTCGGCGAGCCTACCACAGCATACTCGACCTGCATGTAATTTTCCTTCTACAAACTAGTGCGTGTGAGAGACAACGACAGTTCCTTGAACAAAAAAAAGCATCCATTTTCTTGGAACTGCTCGACCCCTTGTCATGAATGTAAAGAAACAGTCCATAATTATTCCTGTATTGAATTAATGTTTGTATAGTAAAGAAAACTAATGTTTTATTTTCGTCTTTGATAATGTTCAGGATTTGGCACGAATTTAATACCTGTGACATGCCATTAGGTCTCCCTTCTCTTGTCATTTCCCCGTATTTCATCCCCGTAGCCCCCTATTCGAAGGCCATACGAACAAAACGTTGGACAGTTAACCTTTTCTTATTCTACTGTCGTTCTTTCTCCCTTTTGTCATTTTTAGATGTTTTTTTTTTTTTTAATTTGCAATATGTACAATTTTCTCTTTGATCTTACTGACTGCTATAGTCAGTATCTCCGTACTGACCTGATACATAGGGAATAATACATGGCAAAATCCGTATCACATGCGGTATCATCCCGAGTTACCAATATCAGCCCGAGGGATGATATTGGTCGAGGGATGATACGGCATGTGATACGGATTATGCCATGTATTATACAGTTTATCATATATTTAAACATAGGACTACTTAATCTAAAAAATACTGTCAAAAATTGGCAAGAGAAAATGCATGTATGAAGAAAATTTCAAAATGGACGGAAAGGACTGGAGGTGGTTGGAATAAAATCTACCATGTAAAGGAAAAAGGTTTGCTAGATTTTTTTTAACTGATCCTCACAAAAAAAATTGATCCACAAACAAATTTTTGTTACTCTCCGCGAATTTTTTTTACCCCCAAAAAAATTTTTTACCCCCCACCCAACAAAAAAAAATTACCCCCTCAAAATTTTTTTTACCCCCTCATTTTTAAAAAAAAAAGTCAAATTGAAAAAAAAATGAAAAAGGGTATGATTCAGGGCTAGCCATGCGATAAAGGGTGTGTGATAAAGGGTTAGCCATGCGATAAAAGGTATGCGATAAAGGGTGTGACGTCATAGTGTGAATACTAAGTGAACTACATGCACTGGATCACATATTCAAAACGTCTGTATTTATTACTAAACATATGATAAAAGAAAATATCAGGCAATGACGTCACAAATATGACGTCATGGCTCTTATAAGGTTGCCGATAAAAACAATATTGGTAGTTTTGAAGGTCTCGACAGAAAATATCACTAGTATCACAGCTCGTCCTATCGAACTCGCAGCGATACGGTGATATTTTCTGTCTCGACCTTCAAAACTACATGTATGTATTTTACTTTTTAATTGTGACCTACTATACCAAATTTAATTGATACTGTTTTAACCCAGACAGCATGCTAACGTTGGGCCAACGTTGGCGATATGTTGTACCGTTGGTCAATGGTTGGCGTTGGCAAGTCGACGTTGGCCCAATGTTGGCCCAACTAAAATAATTAACATTAAACCAACGGTAAAAACACAACGTTGGCCCAACGCTGGGCCAACAAACATAACCAACATGACGCCAACGGTTGAAAACGCAACGTTGGCCCAACAATGGCCCAACTAAAATAAATAACATTAAGCCAACAGTTGAAACACAATGTTGGCCCAATGTTGGCCCGACTAAAATAATTACATTAAACCAACATTAAAAATATAACGTTGGCCCAACGCTGGGCCAACAAACATAACCCACATAACGCCAATGGTTAAAAACACAACGTTGGCCCATTAATGGCCCAGCTAAAACAAACAACATTAAACCAACGGTTAAAATACAACGTTGGCCCAACGCTGGACCAACAAATGTAACCAACTTAACGCAAACGTTTGAAAACACTACGTTGGCCCAACGATGGCCGCACTAACATAAATAACACAAAACCGACCATTAAGAAAACGCTGTCACAAAATTGGCCCAACGACGGTTAACTGACATGAAGTCAATATTTAAAAACATAATGTTGGCCAAACAACAATTAAAAATCAATTTTACCACAAGGTTGGCCCAACAACCATAATTAACACCAAACGGATTGCAGGAAACTCAAAATGAAATAAAAAAAAATTAATATCAAGTTAATGGTTCGAAATAAATAATATAATGAAAACAGACGAAAACAAAACACTGGCCAACAGATTAACTACATCAAATCGAACAATACTGCTGAGCTATAATTTACATCAAATCAACATAGCAAAAGCCACATTTGCTCAAAATATGGGCCCAAATTTAAGATACATTAAATTAAATTAAAGAAAGATTAGCCAACGTCAAACCAACAGTTGCCCAACACTGACCCTTCAAAAAGATTATTTAAAAGTGTTACACAAAATATGTTATTATTTTATCATATGCGTATATGTTTAATATAATTATTTTCTTCATAATACCAGTGATCTATTATTTACAGCATTATAATACCACTACCTGTAACCGTGTACAGCAGAAAATGATTTTCCCCGATTTTTGTACTGATTTTCACTGATCAAGTACTGATTTTCACTGATCAGTATCTCACTTATCTACAATAATTAGCTTATAAACAGCTTGAAATAATGAATTTGATACAGATCATTTGGCAAGTCTGGACAATGGTCATTAGTAAAGCATTTGAATGTATGGGATTGTCAATAGGATTGCATCATGACCTTGTGTAGCTCAATTTTCTGCTTGTGTGTGCTATTAAATGTGTGTTTTTAAGAATGCTGAACAAAGCAAGATTGCAATTAATATTTTGAAACAGTTTAATAATAATTCATATGTTTATAATTTACTCTGTTATGTTAATTTATGTATAATTTGAATTTGTAACCAATAAAATAAGTTATTTTGATTTGGCTCTGGTGTACAGATTGTCCCTGTTCGTCTTCTGGTCAGTACTGATTGTCCCTGACTCCTGTACAGATTGTCCCTGATTTAAACAAAATATAATATGTCAATTTAGGTTCATGTAAAACTTTAGAAAAAAGAAATACTATGATTTTTGTAATGGTTGTACTCCTCTTCGCACCAGTATTACTTAAAAAGAGTATGCAAATGTTTCCATCTAGTTTTCTATCAAAATTACATGTACATATATCCTATTATTTGGTTAACGGACCGATCTTAGGGCTCCCTTGAACTTACTATAAGGTAGAATTGTTTGCTTGTATATAAGATGATCTAAGTTAATGATGAACTATGTAGTAGTCTTTCAAGAGCCTGTACCACTCTCTTGGACCATTTATTATATAGACTATCCAATAATCCAGCTGTTTTAGGGGTGCAGACAGGTTAGACACATTTTTTTCCATTTCAATGTTTATAAACCTCAAGGTATAGAATCCAATGTTATTATGTTCCACTGGCAGATATCTTGCAGACCTGAGTTTTGAAGGGGGCCATCTGAAAACCTTTTTTGCTTAGCCAGGTTCAAATTTACCAATACTTTCTGAGAAGATGATTTTTACATGTGTTCAAATCCTCACTGGCAGCCATCTTGAATGGGGCGCAGACATGTTGTACACATCATTTTATGACGGGACATAAGGAGGACTTTTGTTGCAAAGTTTGTTGACGTACAACCGATTGTTTCTGAGGGAAAAAAATGTGAACATATTCCCATAGGTTCCAATAAGCTTTGTTCCCCGTTTGCGGCTATCATGGATGACGTGCAAACCTGCTAAATATCTTTTGGAAAGGAAAAATCTTTTCACCTTTTCACCTTTGCATGTAGATTTGATATAAATGGTCAAGTGGTTTAAGAGAAGTTCGATGAACTGTTTTTCCCGTAGGTTTCAATGTTTAACTATGTTCCCCGCAGGTTTCCATCTTGGATGGAGTATGGACCTTCTGGACATATTTTTTAAGAACCACTCAAGAACTATTGTTACAATATTTGTTGCCAACTACCAGTGTGGTTTCAGAAAAGAAGACCGTTGATATGTGTTTGGACAAGGTCAAATGTTAAACGATGTTTCCTGCTTTTTCTATAGATCAATACTAAACAAGCCTAGAAAAATCTTGGCAGGAGAAACATTCAGAAGTTGCCACTTTTCTTCAAATAGACAAAACATCATATAGAAAGCTGCCAGAACCTTTCACAGAAAAAATATTCAAATACCAAATCAGGGAGAATCAGTACTGAAATTGTGTATTTCAGGGACAATCAGTACACTGATCTGGGACAATCAGTACACTGCCTCACATACAGAAAATATGTTTCAAAATCATTCTTTCCCATTTCATTTGTAAAAATGATACCTGATTGATTTTGTATTTGTTAATACTTATAGAAGCAAATTAGAAAAATATCTTAATTTGCTTAAATAAAGCATTTATACAATAAATCACTTGATTCATTGCATCAGCTTCCTTTATCCACATATTTTACTGGTTTTGGGGGTCCAAAATATGTTGCCAATAATGTACACAGGAAATATATTCAAGTTGAGAAGATATATTTCATAATAGTTGTTACTGCTTCTCAATAATTCATATATAATTACTTTTTTGGTAGACACTTCTGAGAAATCAGGGAAAATCAGTATCAAAATCAGGGAAAATCAGTACAAAAATCAGGGAAAATCATCTTCTGCTGTACACGGTTACAGGTAGTGAATACATGTATGTGTAATTCATAAGTGTAGAATGTTCGTTTTGATTAACGGGTCATTAGGAATTTGAATTCAAGCTGATATATAGGTCAGGTCAGAACAACTAGCCAGAGGAAATAATGTATCATATTTCGAACTTTTCACACATACTCTTTGTTTCTTAAGAACTGTGTGTACAGAGGAGAGAAAAATAATGTAAGTTTGTTTACTTTATCTTTAAGTCAAAATATGTCAATATATTCCTCCGCAAATGTGAATAAAGAATTTATAAAATGCGTTTAAATATAACTAATATTTGTGAATATTTGTTTGTAGTTTGATGTTATTTTGTATTGTGTATTGATTACTATCCTCTCTGGGATTGTTTATCAATAAATATTTGAATTTGAAAGTGAAAATTTTTATATTTATCTTTGTAAACTAAAAAAGGCAGAGCTTGTTATTCTAGAACTTGTAATATTTGAGAAAAATACACATTATTTTGAAAATAATTCAATATTTTGTATCTTTTTTTTCAGATTCTGTTGCAGTGTATGTACTTGGAAAATAATGTATCAACATTTTGCCATTGCCGTCGCGTTATCTCAACATTCTCCATAGCCCTTAGACAACAGTCAGCGCTTGAAATCGGCCAGATCATTGTCGTCTTTATAGAGTCAAGGATATTGTATTGGGCCAACGTAGTGCCAACATTTTGGGCCAACGTTGGCCCAATTTGCACTAAGAATGTTGGCCAAACGTAAGCATCTAACATCGAACCAACGATGGCAGTTTTCGTTGGGCCAACATTGGCCCTCTTTGCACTTCCAACATTGGACCAACGTAAGCATCCAACGTTGGGCCAACAAAGGCAATTTTTGTTGGGCCAACATTGGGCCATCACGTCGGGCCAATGTTGCCCCAACATGTTAGGCCAACGTTGGCCCTCTTTGCACTTAGAACGTTGGGCTAACATTAACATCCTACGTTGGGCCAACGAAGTCAGGTTTGTTGGACAAACGTTGGGCCAACGTACAAATGCTGTCTGGGAACAGCTTATTGATTTCATGACAAAAGTTCGTGAATTTTATTTCTCAAAACTGCAGAAGCAAAACAAGAAAATTGAAGAAGAGCGAAGCGAGAGGGGGTTGATTTAAGACATCATTTGCACTCTGAA